>APFE030810197.1:7001-97342 GCA_000404065.3 Pinus taeda
TCGCCTTCACTAAGTGGGCCTGCAGGCTATTTTTGGCGCAAGTCTATTTTTAGACTATGTCTATTTTTAGACATATGGATCATGTCTATGGATTGCAGGTTGCTGTTTATGGATGATTGATCAAGTTGGGAAAATTAGATGGACTTCTATTTTTAGATCACAGCGGAGTGACTGCTCAGTCTAAATATAGAACAGTCAAATATTATTAGCTCATAATAATATTTAGACTATAAACTTTGTCTTATTCTCTTGGAGCATTTCAGGATGAGCTACGGATGTGGTACATGCAGATCCCAGAAGGAAATACGTGGTTACCTATGGGATGACTAATATTTGCATGCAGGACTTCAGTTAGAACTCAAGTGAGTTGAGTTTAGTGGACTGCAGGTGCAGTTGATGGAGTTGTGTTCAGTTTAGCTTTGTTAAACTGGTTGTATTTAGTCTAACTGGCGAATAGACTAGAGATGAGTTGGGTGAATTAGTTATTAATTAATTCACAAGTTATTAACTCATAATACAACTAATGAATACATCAGTTAACTCAGTTGCATGTCAGTGCATGTTCAGTTCAACAGGGACAGGTGGTAGAGAATCAGATTGCTATCATTTGTGACTATAGTTGTGCACCAGATCTTGCACAATCAAGGGATTGAGTATGCCAATGAGTTTGCCCACGTATTTTCCCACATTGTAGCTTGTGCTCACGTGATTTTTCCAAGTAAATACGTTGTTGCCTTGGAATTATCATCAGTTCTTGAGCAGGTATTGAGCAGCGGAGGCAGGCAAGCAGCGAAGGAGATTTGAGCCAGTGATTGATTCAGATCTGAGCTGTATTGTGTGTAACAGAGGTGGAGATACTTGTGAGAAGTATTATGTTGTGTAATGTTACATGACTCAATCATTAATATACAGATAGTTGGGGTTTTTAACGAGATGCTTTCCCCGGGATACATACTGTGTTAATGTGTGAATGCTCTTGATGTTTTATTGTTATTGATGCTGCTATATTGATGATCAACGTAGAGGAGCTTATGTATTGTGTATGTTTTCCGCAATAGTACATGATCAGGATAATCTCTGTTGAATATGTGTTAAATTATTCAAAATTTCTACAGTGTAGGCCTATCATCACCTATACCGGCTTCCTAAGCAAGTCTTAAACCTCAGCTCTTCAAAACAATCTTGAGAAAAGAGAGAAAGACATCAAAAAAGCATTGTAACTCTGGTTCTGCACTTTCTCTTACTTTTGCCTGCAAGCCCGCACCTTTTGTTCAAGGTATTTACGTACTTATACGCTCTGTATGTAAAGGGGAAGGTTCATACACCTGTAAAAGTCAAAAGGCGCAATCTTTATCTTAAAAAACTCATCTTGGGTTAATTCTAGAGTTTTCTAGAAGCATTTGTTACGTGGATTGTTCGCTCCAAGTGGTTCATGCATCCCATCATAGGAGGAACTAATCCCTTGTTGAGAGGAGCTATCCCTTTGAAGGAGGACTCTATCCCTTTGAAGGAGGAGCTGGTAACTGATCTCCATTGCAGTATAAATTGAGGCATTGGGTTAGTGGCCAGGGAGGTTAGAAGTTGAACTTTTGAGGGTAAATGCTAGTAAAATCAAGACTTCCTATTTGAGCTTAAGAGGATAGATCACATACCTTTTTGGCCTCATTGGGGAGTGAGTGAAGCTTGTCAAAGTAGAGGAGACTTCTTGTTGGACCCTGGGAGGAGCTTGTACAGCGTCAAGGCAAAGGTTGTAAGGTTCTTTTCCTTTTGAATTAATACAATCAAGCTCATTTTTCTCAACAAGTATCTCATATTTGTTTCATGGACTCCTTGACTTTCATGTTAAATATGTTTTATAATATTGAATATTCAGGTGCTATTTAATCATTTGCCTTGTTTGTGCTTGCAGGTTTGCGACAAAGGAACTTACTTGGATCAAAGGAGCGAAGGCATCTCCGAACTTGCGTTGGACATGAGGTAGGCCCTTAAACACATTTGTTTGCCATTACTTATAAAGCGCATTTAGAGAAAGATAGTGTCTGGTTGGTTTGTTTGTCATTACGTCTTCATTAGATTCTAGGAAGGTCTATCTTGTCCGCAAGAACGACTAATTTCGTGTGACAGAGATTCCTCTCTGTATTCAATAGCTTCCTCTAGACATTCAAGCATGGCAAGGACTGCTTCTTCCACTAATGATACAACAACTCATGTGGGAGTGGCTTTTGACTTCCTAGATGTGTGCGAAATATGTTGTACACCTGGGATCAGTCTGACTGCTTTCATGAACTAGCGAGTGACGGGAGAGATGAAGCGAAGGTGTTGATATGAAATACCATATTCAATTATGGGAGGTGAGGAGTAACCAACTGCAGAGTTGTGTGAGAGAGAGTGTAAGTTACTGCCTTGACCAGATGGTTGATGAGTGAGTGTGAGGGGAATTTCAGCCATGTACAACTGGTTGCCCTCCTTCTAGCACCAGAAATGTTAATGGTGCTAGACCCGCCAATATTTAAGGGAACACCCTGCTATGAAGTCCAACTAGACCTCACACCCTTTGGTGTGGGAGTCCCATCTAGCATGATGGCCCAGTTTCCATTGTCTTCGGGATTTTCCTTAAATCTTGCTTTTTGGCACAAAAGAGTGGTTTTCTTTATCTTTGAGAAGTGAGGTTCACATGCCTGGTGAGTGTAAGTGTCACTTGTGTCAATGGTTCTTTTACTGTCAAGGGAGAGGGTGAGAGTGAGTTCCAGGTCAATTGGGAGCATTCCCAACTCTACTAGGAACACAAAACACAATAGGACATGCACAACTTCTAGTGGAGCAATCCATAGATGCGGCAGTCACAACACACAAAGTAAGATAACATGTACAACACTCACAGATTAGTTTGAATGAGTGCAACAATTGTTACAACAAGCTTCATGTGAAAGGTCTGTCTGATGTCTGGGAGAGAAGTCTACATGGGCGAGACAGCGTTAACAACATATACAACACATTTCCATTAATATATTATGCATTACAACAAATGAATAAGTTCAAATGTAGAACACAGGTTAAAGAAACATACATTACAAGTATTAAATATCAATATTGCAATAGATACAATACATGTGTGAAAACGTGTTGGCCTATTAGCAGGCTTCTAAATTTAACTAAAGTTCCAAGACACCTCATTACACCATACATCACTAACCTCGAGTGTGGGGTGTTGGAGCCACTACTTACTCCTCAAAGAAAAGGTTACAAACTCTCTTGGCTATGTGTGAGGAGCTACGGTGAAAATTCCTTTACATGTACAAATGAGGGGGTATTTATAGCCAAGAGTAAAATTGACCCTTGCAGTTGTTCAACCACCCTCATGACCGTTTGACTTCCATGACTTTTTGACTTACATGACTCTTTGTTCAACAAGTGGGTCTATTAGGCTTCCATGTTACATCGCATTGATTGACAACAAGCCCATAGTGCAGATGTGGGCGACATGACTCATGACGTGACTCGACATGACTTGACATGACAATGTTGGTACATTCATGTTATTGCTGAAGTGCATGTTGAGCTATAGCACTACTGGTTGATGGATCTCTTCATGGTGTATCATAGCTTTACCTCTGCATGGCGAAGTGCACAGAGTCTTCGATGGTCCTTGGTTTGCTTGATGAAGCTCTAGCATGTTGTTCCTTGCTTGCATGCTGGAAGGCATGACAGGCTCATCTCTTCGTGAAGGTGCATGTTTGGCACATTCGTCTGCTTCGCATGCTTCGTTCTTTCATCCGTTACTGAACCTGTCATTTTGCATGTGCTCCCTTCATTCATCCCATTCATCGTCTTGCCATGTTGGTTTGTGTACCTGTACCTGCAGTTACTCATGACAAGATGACATCAAATCCAAAACCTCCTAGTCTACCATGACACATGATCATTTCGAATGCAGGTGACCAGGAGAGGTAATAAGGTTGTGAAGTAGGATGATGGCTTCAGGCACTTCTGATGAAAACTATGCAAGATTCATTGAGTGATGGAGATGAGAAATCTGAGACTACAGTGACTGTCTGCGAGGTCTGGCTCGATTAGGAGGCAAAATTGCACAAATTTTGGGAGGAATAGTCCAAGCTACTGGAAGGTAAGGAAGGCATGTTCTAGCCATTTTTCAGAACAAACAGGCAGCAACGCTAGATAGCCATACTTGCGCAATTTTCCAGAGGAACGGGTTGGGCTACATGAAGGGTCAATAGGTAGGGATTACATAATTTTTTGGGGGAACTACCCGGGAGACTAGCAAATAAAACTGCACAATTCCTAGAGGGAACTGCCAGTTGGCTATTGGGGTCAATGGTAGAAAAAAATGTGCAACTCCCAAAGGGAACTGCTAGTGGGCTGCTGGAGTCACTGGCAGTAGAAACTGTGTAATTCCTGGAGGGAATTACTAGTCTGCTGCTAGGGGCTGCTAGTAAGGAAAATTACACTAAGGCTGGGAGGCCAGCCTGCTGATCATCTCTGTGTAATTTCAGAGCTGAGTTGACTAATGAGTATTGGAAGGCCTGCTCATGAACATTGTGCAATTTCTAAGATGAACAGTTGGTCAACTGTCAGGATGACTGACTGGGAAAACTGTGCAATTTTATGAGGGAGACAGGGACGGGGACTTGGTCTCTGTCTATCCTGTCTATGTAATTTCCTTAACTGATTAAGCAGGTGAGGTTAGTGGCCTCTATGTAATTTTTGAGGGGAGTCAGTCCTGGGGTGCATCTAGGTCTGACTGTCCGTGTGGCCAACATGAGAGCTGATGGAATTGTTTGCAGCCAACGCAACTTGAAAATACTAGCTTGGTGCTTCTGCATTGTTTTGGTTGATAGTCAATCAAATCGATGGTTGGGTGATGGTTGGGTTGTCAGAGGGGATTCTGGTCATCAGATCCTTCAAAACACATTCATCATACCTAAACATATGTGCTAATATGTATGATCAATGATGAAGGAAAAATCAAAGGTTTATAAGTTAATTTAATTAACTCCCCCTCATTCATCCTTTCCCCTATACTTACTAATTTCCTATCCACAAGCATGTTCTAGTATTTTTAATCCTTCAAGTCAAAGAGGCTCAGAGCATTTCTCTGACTTTTGGTGGGACCAGACCCTCGGCTTAGTGAAACCCCTTTCCCTAAGGTTTTTATTTGCCTAATAAAACCCGTTTTCAAAGGTTAAACTTCATTTGTCTAGGAAAAGTGAAAATCCCCACGTAAATCCTATTTCACTAAAAACCCACAAAAAGGCTTTATCCTAAGTAGAAGTGTTAAATGATTATGTGGGGCATCACAATGAACAAGTCACGCCTAAAAATCTTATTTTACACTATGCCTAGTGTATTTTACATTCCCACACATTCATTTCATATTAACATGCTAACCTAATGTATTACCTCCCCGATATACTTTTTTCCAATATTAATTAAATCCCATAAATAAATACCTCCAACCCTTAGTTTTAATAAAAGCTATAGTTTTACCCTCTATTTCATACTTCCCTGACGAACCCCTCTTAACTCACCAACCCTCAATAAAGTTAAGAAAATCCCTCTATTTAAACCCATGGTCCCACTTCATTAAAACCCTTCCGATCAATTTAATCTCGTATTTAACCTATAATTAATCACAAACCACTTGTGATTAAAGCCTTGTGCCCCCTAAACTTTTTCCCCATCCCGTCCATGCTATTTCACCACCCGACTGCTGTCTGATTGTCAGCGTCGAAATCTGACGATGCACAGCCATATCTGGCTCACTTGATGCCCGACCTTTACCCGAAATTAAACCCTGTCATTAAAACCCCACCCAATCATTTTAAACCCATTATTAAATCTTAAATAATCACAATCCGCTGTAATTAAAACCCCTGGGCCACCCCGAAGCACAAGCTTTTATCACCCGCACACCTCCCTCGCCCGACTACTATCAAATCACCATGCCCCTCATCCGACGGTCCACAGCAATATCGACCGCGCCCGATGACCGATTGTTACTCGTCCGATAAACAGTTTTCCTTGGCCCCCCGACTACTATGTGTCAATTGCTGGAGTAGATTGGGTGACCCCTCACAAATATTTCCCAACCCTCATACGCAGTGTGACAGCCTGGAAAACCACCTTCTCGCTCAACCTGATAAGCCACCTACTATTAATAATATAAATTTCCATGCCAAATTTTAAAAAGTTGCCCGTCAAAACCCTGAAAACCCTCGTTTTCATTCCTTTTGACTCGTTTCAGAGTAAAACCTATCAAACCCTTCCGGCGCCACCCTAAACCTCTGCAACACAATTTTACCTCTGATTACTTTCAAAACATTGCCACGACTCCTTCCCCAGACATCCCTATGCAATAAAGTCATAAATTTCCTTTCCTATCGACCTGTGTTTTCTTAATTATTGTTGTATTTTGTAGGTAATTAGCAGAAGACTAGAGCTTGGATAAACAATTTTCATACTAGTCACAAACTTGTTTACTCCAAGACTCGGAAGGAAATCTATTTAAAACCCTATATCAAGAACAAGAAAAAAGTTATACACAGAACAGAGAAAGAAATCATTCACACGGAGACATTGAAAGTCAAAACAGAGGAACCAGATAGAGTATACAGTTAGAAGACAAATAGATAAAGCATATAGACATTTGATCAATGTCCATTACCAGATGCTAATACATGGAAAAAACAAAATAAATTATTGTTGAAATACACAGTAAAAAGTTAAAATGTACAATAAAACTAAAAAAACAATAAAGGATATTGACAGGTCATCAGAATAAAAGAGTATCAGTGTCAAAGAGTATCAGATGAAAGCCTAAAGTGACTAAAGCCTCTAGCGTGAAATTTTCAAACACAAAGAGCATAAAGGACTAAAACGAAACCTTAAAGGCCAGTAGTACAACAATAAATGGGACAACATGAAAGCAGTTCAATAGCTATCTCTATCTTCTTGCAAGAAGATACTTTTATTCCCTAGATTAAATCTCAAGTTAGTTTGAGATATTTTGTAATAAAACTTTTTTGTAAATACTTCACTATTCAAAATATGTAAGTGTGGATTCTTAGACATTTCTATAGACTTCTTGATCAGAATACTTTAAAGCTATTGTATCATTGACTGAGCCAACAAGTTGGATTGATGAATAAAGACAAGATATTTCACAGGATTCATGTGTTGAGCAAAGTGCAGTCAAGTATTTTCTCATGTTGTTGTTATCTTTCTTAAATTTTTTCCACAATATTTAATGTATTTCTGAATCAGAATGCTATACCTGGAACAATATCTCAGAATTTGTTTAATTACACTCTGTTTTAACAGTTATACTTATAAATGTTTTCAACCGATACCTAAGTTAAGGAATTCATAATTTCCCCATAGTTTAGGTTGTTTCTTTATAATCTATATCAAAGGATTCTTAATTTCCCTTTGTTTCTGATTATCCTTTATTCCTCAATTAAATCTAGGTCTGAGAATTCTTAATTTCTCTCTCAACCTGATTAAAACCATTTCACCCCCCTGTCCCAAAGACCTGCACTTTACTCTGCTAGCTTGCCCTTTGAACATTCCCTTTAGTGAGTTGATCCAGTTCTACTGCCCTTTTGTTGACTCCATAGCCAATGGTCTAAAGACATCATTCTATCCATCTTCTTTAAGGATCCCACCACCCGATCTTCAATGCAAATCAAAAACCTCAAGAACATTCATAACTAGTCTATCAGAGCAAACAAAACTAAATTACATAGAGAGAGCCCTCTCTGAGCCTAGGTTGGCTAGAGCCTATGCTCCAAAAGTGGTTTGTGGTTACCTTGATGACTTCTTTCTTTAACCTTGAGAAATTATTGAGTGATAACATAGTGGTGACTCCACTGGGGAAGACTAACATTTTCTTCAGAAATATTTTACAGGTTTAGAGCTGATCTATGATGGTGGACAATGATTAGACACACAAAGGTTAAAATCATCCGCCTGGTGACTCCAAATCAATTTCACAATCAAGACTCCACTGGAGGAATGAACCTTAAAGAACAATATGAAATGATCAGGCTTTTAACTTGGATTGTTATCCAAGACATTATCTTCTTTCTCATCAAGAAAGTTTTTCAATGTATATTGTATTTTAGAAAAGATCTTAGATTAATTTTTGATTATTTTCCTTTGAAGATTGTATATATAAATGCTCCTTATCCATTTGAGCATCTCCCTTCTCAATCTTATGAAGATCATTTTCCAATTGAGGAGCATCAAACAATCAAGACTAATCATACAATCCCTGTACATATTCCTGTACCTTGTAAAATTCCTGATAGGTATAAGCCACTCATATTACCTCCTACACTATATTCCTTCTCTAACAATTATTACAAGTATCTCCCTAGGTTTGATGGAGAAGATGGTAAAATCACTGCCCAAAAACATATTCAAGGTTTTGAGAATTATCTGGACTTATTTGAAATTGACAAAGATGATGTTATTATCAGATTTTTACTCTTTCTTTGCAAAGTAGAGTAAAGAGTTGGTTCAAGAATTTACCTATGACAAGCATCTCAAATTTCCAACAATTTGTAAATTTTTTCCTTGATAGATGGACAATCAAGGTTAATCTTTTTGTGATCATAGAAGAATGCAATTAGTTGAAAAGACATCCAAATGAAACAATACAAAAATTTTCTAACATATTTAATCAAGTATATTATTCAATGCCATAAAATATAAGACCTCCTCCTAATTCAGGTCTCTTTCATTATCCAAAAGCATTTGATCCAGAGATAGAATTTCAGCTAAGAGAAAGAAACCCCTCAACACTAGAACAGACGCAGAACATTGTAGTAGATGTAGAAGTTAATCTGCAAATTAGTATAGAGAAATTGAATGTAGAAGCAGAGAAAAACAACATTGCAGAGGTAAAACTTGACATTTTGCTAAGAAAAATTGAGGAAAGGATACAAAAGATCACCATGAAAGAAAAAGAAGAGGTTGATAGCCATGAACAAATTCCTGCTAATTCCAACTACTATAGATCAGAAGATAGATTTATAGAGCAATATGTGGAGAGGCAATCTCCCGATCTAATGTGTATGTTTGATGAAATTACTTATTTTAATGATTTGTCTAAATATGATCAGTGTGATGATAATTGTGTTCTTCAAATCCAAAATAACTTTACAGAGAAATTAGAAACTAGTTTGGGAAATAAAGGAATTCAGTTTCAGCAGCTTGAAAACAATGATCATCTTATCCATATCAGCTATGAAAGTGAGGAAGAAAGTGAAAAAAAATTGGAAATAAGCGAAGCTTCTTTGCCTCTTTGTTTTGAATCATTTTAGTTTTTAAAGGAAATGTGGTATAAAATCTCTAAAGAAAAGGATGAGCAACTTGTAGAAATCTATGAAGTTCCATTCAAACCTATATGCAATAAGTTGCAACAATCCTTCCAAGTTTTTTATGATCCAATAGCTGAGATGTTGGATAATGAATGCAATCAGAATTTTTCTCCATTAACCAACTATGAGAGTCAAAATCAAGATGATAAAGGTTTCACTAGACATATATCTCAATCAGTAGAAACATCATCACAAAGCTTATCTGAAAATATGCAAGATGTTAAAGATAAAAATGATATTTCAGTTTCATGGCATGGGGGCCATCCATAACAATTGTACAATTTATTAAATCAGTTGAACAAAAGTGTATATATTTTGGAAGATCATTTTGTATAGTTTTTAGAGTCCACAAAGGAAATCAAGTATTTCCTTATCTTTTCATAGGTTGACAATGTTACAATTGGCTTTAGAATCTCAGTTTTAATCACAAACAAGCACAAGAAACAAAATCCACCAATGTATATGATGCTCGAATGGTTGCATTGGTTGTTTCATTTTACATAACCAGTAGTTGGACAGCTGATTAGAGTAAGTAGGTAGGATCTCAATTTGAATAAATACAGTTTTTCAGCAGCAAGTTTATTTAAGATCAGATTTCAGTATAACATGTGTCAGATTTTAGTTTGCAAAAAAGGGTGTATTTTCAATTCAAGAGTTTCAGTCACAGAGATTATACAACAAAGAATAGACATGTTTGGGGTTGGCCCAATGGATCAGGCTACTAGTCGACGGTGTTCTTGAAATCTCACAAGGAGATGCCATCCCCATGTGAAGCCACTATCAGGTTCCTATACCAACAGGAGTCATAATTTTGAATGACTAAGGTTAAACCTTGTAAGATTGTACATACCTTTGCTTTATGCAAATGTTTTCTATATTAGAATTAAAAAATGTAAAGAGGGTATGTCCTAAAAGAAAATCAAAGTACAAGAAGAATATGAGAAGGTCAAAAAATGAAAATATATGAACCCCAGAAAACAAAAGAGACCATGAAAGTGTGCAAGTCTAAATGCCACTACTATGTTACTTCTTCTACAAATAATTTTTGTGTGCAACTTGTCACACATGCCACAAACCATGGTAGTCAAACTGCTTAATCTTGATTATTTCATGCTTTGAATTTTATGTTTTTAGTTAGAGAATAAAATCTGACCAAACAACTTAATCTTGGTAGATTAGTAGATAGGTAGAGAAATAAAAGGAGCTCATAAGCTTAATCTGAGCCCTTGGAAGATATAAGGTTAGAAGTAGATAGTTTGTTTTAGAAAAGAAAAGATAATATAAGGGTTTGCTAGCCTAAATGCACCCAAAGAAATGAAGAAAACATGTTAGGGTAAAGAAATGGGTAAGTAGAAGAAAGGTTGCTAAAGTATAAAGTTGATTGGATCAAAACACATTCATCATGCTTAGACATATGTGCTAATATGTATGATCAATTATGAAGGAAAAAGCAAAGGTTTATAAGTTAATTTAATTAAATCCTCCTCAGTCATCTTTTCCCCTATACTTACTAATTTCCTATCCACAAGCATGTTCTATTCCTTTTAATCCTTCAAGTCAAAGAGGCTCAGAGAATTTCTCTGACTTTTGGTGGGATCGGACCCTCGGCTTAATGAATTATGGACATCAAGTGCTAGAATCCCCTTCATAAAATTCACCCCCCTTCACTTACCTAATAAAACCCCTTTTCCTAAGGTTAAACTTCATTTGCCTAGGAAAAGTGAAAACCCCTATGTAAATCCTATTTCACTCAAAAACCCACAAAAAGGCTTTATCCTAAGTATAAGTGTTAAATGATTATGTGGGGCATCACAATGAAGAAATCATGCCTAAAAATTTTATTTTACACTATGCCTAGTGTATTTTACATTCCCGCGCATTCATTTCATATTAACATGCTAATATAATGTATTACCTCCCCGATATACTTTTTTCCCGTATTAATTAAATCCCATAAATAAATACCCCCAACCCTTAGTTTTAATAAAAACTATAGTTTTACCCTCTATTTCATACTTCCCCGACGAACCCCTCCTAACTCAACAACCTTAAATAAAGTCAAGAAAATCCCTCCGTTTAAACCCATGGTCCCATTTCATTAAAACCCTTCCAATCAATGTAATCTCATATTTAACCTATAACTAATCACAAACCACTTGTGATTAAAGCTTCGACCCCCCTAAACTTTTTCCCCATCTCGTCTGTGCTATTTCACCACCTGAATATCATTCGATTGTCAGCGGCCAAATTCGATGATGCACAACCATATTGGGCTCACCCAACGCCCGACCTTTACCCAAAATTCAACCCCGTCATTAAAGCCCCATTCGATCAGTTTAAACCCATGATTAAATCTTAAATAATCACAATCCACCGTAATTAAAACCCATGGGTCCCCCCCGAAGCCCAAGCTTTTATCACTCGCACACCTCCATTGCCTAACTACCATCGGATTACCATCCCCCTCATCTGACGGTCCACAGCCATATTGGTTGTGCCCAATGACTAATCGTTACCCATTCGATAAAGTGATTTTCCTCAGTCCCTCGACTACTACGTGTCAATCACTAGAGTAGATCGAGTGACCCCTCTCAAATACCGCCTGACCCTCATAAGCGGTGCGACGGCCTGGGAAACCACCTCCCCGCTTAACCCAATAAACCACCTACTATTCATAATATAAATTTCCGCGCCAAATTTGAAAAGTTGCCCGTCAAAACCCTGAAAACCCTTGTTTTCATTCCTTTTTTCCCGTTTCACAATAAAACCTATCAAACGCTTCTAGCGCCACCCAAAACCTCTACAACACAATTCGACCTCTTATTACTTTCAAAACATTACCACAACTCCTTCCCCAGACATCCCTATGCAATAAAGCCATCAATTGCCTTTCCTGTTGACCTGTGTTTTCTTAATAATTGTTGTATTTTGCAGGTAATTCGCAGAAGACTAGAGCTTGGATAAATCGTTTTCATACTAGTCACAAAACTTGTTTACTCCAAGACTCGAAAGGAAATCTATTTAAAAACCTATATTAAGAAGAAGAAAACATTTATACGCAAGACAGAGAAAGAAATCATTCACATAGAGACATTGACTGTCAAAACAGAGGAACCAGACAGAGTATGCAGTTAGAAGAAAAATAGATAAAACATGCAGAAAGTTGATCAATGTCCATTACCAAATGCTGATACATGGAAAAAAAAAATATTGAAATATACAATAAAAAGTTAAAATGTACAGTAAAACTAAAAACACAATAAAGGATATTGACAGGTCAACAAAGTAAAAGAGTATCAGTGTCAAAGAGTATCAGATGAAATCCTAAAGTGACTAAAGCCTCCAGCGTGAAAGTTCAAACAGCAAAGAGCATAAAGGAATAAAACCAAACCATAAAGGCCAGCAGTATGACAATAAATGGGACAGCATGAAAGCAATTCAATAGATGTCTCTATCTTCTTGCAAGAAGATATTTTTATTCCCCAGATTAAATCTCAAGTTTGTTTGAGATATTTTGTAATAAAACTTTTGTATAAATACTTCACAATTTGAAGTATGTAGGTGTGGATTCTTAGACATTTCAATAGACTTCTTGTTCAGAAGACTATAAATCTATTGTATCATTAACTGAGCCAGCAAGCTGGATTGATGAATAAAGACAAGATATTTCACATGATTCATGTATTGAGTGAAGTGTAGACAAGTATTTTCTCATGTTTTTGTTATATTTCTTAAAGTTTTTCCACAATATTTAATGTATTTCTAAATCTGAATTCTATAACTAGAACAATAGCTCACAATTTGTTTAATTACACTCTGTTTTAACAGATATGCTTATAAATGTTTTCAACTAATATCTAAGTTAAGGAATTCTTAATTGCCCCTTCGTTTAGGTTGTTTCTTTATAATCTATATCAAAAGATTATTAATTTCCATTTGTTTATGATTACCCTCTGTTCCTTATTTAAATTTTGGTATGGGAATTCTCAATTTCTCTCTCACCCTGATTAAAACCATTTCACCCCTATCCCAAAGACCTGCACTTTACTCTGCTGGCTTGCCCTTTGAACATTCCCTTTAGTGAGTTGATCCAGTTCTGTTGCCCTTCTATTGACTCCATAGCCCAATGGTGTAAAGACATCATTATATCCATCTGCTTTAAGGATCTGACCACCCAATCTTCAATACAAATAAAAAACCTCAAGAACATTCATAACTAGCCTAAAATCCTAGCAAACAAAGCTAAATTACATAGAGAGAGCCCTCTTTGAGCCTAGGTTGGCTAGAGCCTATGCTCCAAAAGTGGTTTGTGGTTACCTTGGTGACTTCTTTCTTTAACCTTAAGAAATTACTGAGTGGTAACATATAGCACCAAGTGAATGGGAAGGATAAGATACCCCAACCCAACCATACAAATGTGAAGAGTTCATCTGGATGTAACCAAGGTATCATGCAACATTCATTAAACATTAAATGACTTTAGTGGTCAATGTTAAGAAACCACTTAGAGGAAAATTAATAGAAAAGATAAACTGATATAATTTAATGGTTAGGGGCCATGTGTACGCATGGGCCTACACTCGTCCCAAGAATAAACCCAAGATTTAGAAAAGGTAAAATGTGAATACCCAAGTTAATGGATCCACTTGATAACCTCACGAAAACCAAAAAAGGCTCATATGCCATAGTTCACATGCTTATATCATAGGTCTGATGTATTATAAGATTGAAATGATCTAAATATGAACTTATATATTAGTTCATTCCATAAGTTGATGGTAATCTTATGAAGTTAATGGATGGCACGTATTAGGAAATATCCAACCATGTTTTAACTCCCAGAAAATACAACATCAAATGCATATTTCTAGATAGAAATGGATGACAAAATATTAGTGGGGTACATCTTTGAACATAGTACGACTCCATAGAACTCTATGGTAACTTGAAGGTATTATGATGAAGAGAAATTACTAATGATTCCCAACATCATGTTTAAAGGAGAAATTATGCAAATTAAAAAAAAAATACTAAATCCTATATAAAACGCATGGAAAAAATAAGAAGTACAGTCTTCTCATGACACCCTCTAATTTAGTAATGTTGGAAAAAAAATAGCATGAACTAGAGGTACATTATAGAAGTAAATTTTGCTATAATTAAGGAAAATGAGAAACTAAAAGAAACATTATTGAGACAATGTAGGTGTCCAAGTGGAATAGGCAAGTGGCCATCGATATCCACCTGGATCAGCCCTCCCCCTTATGAAGCAATGGTCCCCATTGCATTGACTGCCTCCATGAGATGGGGAAACTTCTATTGAACTTGGTCCCTGGTGAGCCAATTGCCTTGGTGTAGGAGTTGGCCAGCTTTCACAACTTGATATAGTTGGATGTTTTGTTGGTGAGTTTTCTCGATTTGTGTGTCCATGATCTGATCAACTGTGGCATATTCAACGTAGTCTGGGTTTAGCTCTGTTGGTGTGATTTATTCTGCAATGTCAAATGAGTCCAGCAATGGTGGAAAGTAAGGCCGTAGGTGGTCCACATTAAACACTCGGTGTAGACCAAGGAATGGTGCAATGTTGAGCTTGAAGGCTTTGCCACCTACAACCTTGGTGATGGTATATGGCCCATATCGTAGTGGGAGAAGCTTGCGGTGGGGTCGAACAATGCGCTCCTTCTGCAAATAGCCAAACTTTGTCACCCAACTAGAACTTGTTCGGCACCCGATGTTGATCATGACGCTTCTTGTACTTAGCATTGAATTTGTCCAATATATCATGGACCTACTGGCGGATGTGTTGAATACGAAAAATGAAGCTATTAGCCCTATCAACTTCAGACTAGACATGAACCAAATTTTCCTGAGTAGTTACAAATCATGTATGGCCACGTCAATGGGACAGAATGGTTGAAATCCTAGCCCTACCTAAAAGAAGTTGTGGATCATTGAGCTGTGGAGAGATTTGTTGTAGCTATGTTGGACATTGGGGAGGATTTCATCCCATGTGCGAGGATGCTTCGACTTGTACATGCACATAATGTGTACGATCATCCTATTGATGACCTCTATTTGGCCTTCAGTTTGGCGATGGAAAGTCATGGACTTAGTGAGTTTGGTATCCAGCATCAACCAGAGACTTTACCAAAATTCACTTAGGAATCTACTGTCTTAATTTGAGACAATGGATTGTGGAATCCCGAAGTGTACCCACACTCACTCAAAGAATACCTTAGCAGTGGCCTCTATTTTGATACTCTTCTTACAGGCTTCCATAATGGCCATCTTAGAGAATCCATTGATGACCACGGAAACGTATTCGTTGCCATGCTTAGTAGAAGGAAGTCTCAAAATGTAATCCATGGAGATGGATTCCCAAGGTTGACTAAGAGTAGGTAGAGGAGTATATAGGCCTTTCTTCTTGATAGTTCGTTTGGAAATGATGCAATAAATGTAGGATTTAATGTACCTCCCAACATCCTGACAAAGGTTCGACCAATAAAAACACTTCTACAATATTGCCACTGTTTTCTCTACTCCAAAATTTCCAACAACCTGAATGTAGTGAGCTTCCCAAATAATCTTGGCACGCTCGCTTGAAGGAACATAGATGTGTCCCAGGTGGTATAACAATGCATCCTAGAGGTGAAAAATTGGAACTTTCTTACCTTGTAGGAGAGTCTTGTATGCGCTGCCAAATTCTGGATCACTCTCTTAAAGATGTGACAGCTCCGAAGTCTCGTGCCCATAGGAGTCGAGCATAATGATTTGTGCCATGACTAGTCGTCGGCTGAGGAATTCTGCAACATAATTGGCATCTCCCTTCATGTACTTATGCTCAAATGGAATTGTTGCAAGTATGTGGACCATTTCTGATTGTGATCCTTCTGCAACTTCCCTTATGTCTATATGAACTATATGGGTTGGTGGCATGTGTGGATGACTGTTTCCTTCCCCAAAATGTAATGCTTCTGTTGATGGTAGGGATGGAAAATGGAATACATTTCTTTGGCATAGGTAGGATACTTTCAGATTGTGTCTGAAAGTGTCTCACTGTGGTAAGCCATTGGATGCCCCAGCTGAGTAAGAACTATACCAATAGCATAGTTGGGGGTATCTCTCTCAATCACAAATGGTTGTTGTAGTTCTGGTAATGTGAGCTCTAGTGCAAAAAAGAGATGCTGCTTCAACTCGGAAAACACATTCTTTTGGGTCTCGTACCAAAAGAGATTTTCATCACCCGATGCAATGAGTGTTAAGTGAACTATTCAAAAATCATGAGAAATTAGTCAATTACGACTACCTCTCATGGAAATGGTCATACGTGAATGAATTACTTAACGCAGTTGAATCCCAAAAATGATATCTAATTTTAATACTATTTTAACAGTGTTTTAATAATGTATACTTTAATTCTATTTTAATATTTTAATATTTTAATTCTAATTTAATATTTAATAGAAATATTCAATTTGAATCTCATTAGGGGTACAATGTGATTTATCCGGAAGAGTTTTTCTTTAATAATAATTTAATATTTATTTTACAGTGTTTTTAATAATCTATACTTTAATTATATTTTAATATTTTAATTATAATTTAATATTTAATAGAAATATTCAATTTGAATTTCATTAGGGGTTGGAAACACGTTGATCTTAAAACAATGATGTGATTTATTTGGGAAGAGTTTTGCTTTAATAATAAATCTATATATTATTTTAACAATTTTTATTAATTTATACTTTAATTTTATTTTAATATTTTAATAATTTAATTCTAATTTAATATTTAATAGAAATATTTCAATCTGACCATATTTACTATTACTACTTTGACTTGACAATTATTTATTTTAATTATCCTCTCATCCTTCTTTAATTTAATAATTACTAGGAAATAATAATTCATAAACATTCATAATCTTTTTATCTCTAATGGTCATATTCATTTTTTGATTTCTTTCTGCTATTTATACTTGGCCTAGCTTTTTTGTTTTTGTAAATGAGATAGAATATATTACTTGGTAAACTAATAGGTTACAAAATTTAGGTTGTGTGGGAAAGAGAACCCAACACAAGGCCCAACCGAAAAATTAGAGAAGGTAATAACATTGTCTTTTTGACAATACTACACTCACAAACGATGGTTCTAAGTACAAAGGTGGAAACCGAGAGGTGCCCTCTTTACAACATTCTCAAAATTGAGAGTATAGAAGCTGAGAAAGGAGAAGAAAACATTGTTGTCGTCAACCATGCTGATATTGATTTCCTCTGTGACACAAATCCTTTTGCAGAGGAAGAAGCACGTAAACGAAGGAAGAAAAATAGGGAAGGAAACTCGCGACATCACTCCTGGTTGGTGGTGACCCAGTCCTCATCCAAACGAATGGGAGTCTCCTGAGAGATTCCCTCCTATTGCGTGGTGGTAATCCATTGACTTGTGGAGGCCCCAATTTCCTCTTTCTTGATGCTCAGGGATCCTTCAGCAGTTGAATGGACCTTCATTGTCGAATTCTTCTTGATGACAGTATAACACAGAGCATTCCGAGTGATGAATCTGCAGTGGTGGATGGCTTCAACATACATTACAAACTTCTCAGTGAGCTGGTCAATCTTTCTTTCCAGAGTCTCGGTGCGCTCCTCTTGTTCCTGCATAGCAAGCCTGTTATACGGGAATAGTGTCCACACGGATGCTGCTATTCCCTCTAAGATGTGTGGCTATCCTAGAAACAAACAATCAAAGTCTACCATTAATTCCTTTTATGAAAATAGATGAGAGGAGAACCAAGAGGGCCAACCTGAGTTTTGCACTCGATTCCATCTCCTTTTTGATAGAGTTTCGCTACTCGCTTTTTGTCTTCTCAGCTTCAAAAGGGACCTGTAGAATCACAGCAACATACTACTATGCAAGAAACAAGGATCTAAATTCACAAATAATGTAGGATCAGATGTACACTATCCATATACAAGCACATATAAGAAAATACACCAGGATATGGAAGGAAACAAGAATAGATTTATTCAGATAAAAGTAGCAAGAGGATTATAACCATGAGCAGCTCTGACCCAGCATCATCCTCCAGCTAAGAAGCCCTTCTTTCACCTCAAGCAAAGTAAAATCACCCAACACTGTGAATGTACACAAGGATACTGACAACACTTCTCTATAGATTACAAAATTCTAGCCTTCGGATCTCTGTGATGAGGGATCCATATATAGATGATTAC
Organism: Pinus taeda; assembly: GCA_000404065.3. Classification (NCBI taxonomy): domain Eukaryota; kingdom Viridiplantae; phylum Streptophyta; class Pinopsida; order Pinales; family Pinaceae; genus Pinus; species Pinus taeda. The sequence continues at coordinate 25,636 of APFE030810197.1, forward strand.
AGAGAGGTGAGTCATATTTTTGGATCTTGATTAGTGTCTTCTCTCTGATAGTTCCTGCTTCCACTTGGAGAATGAAGATCTCTTACTCATCCCTGGTCGAAAATGGAATGGCAAGTGTTAGAGGGGAAGCTTCTGGAAGATTTCATGATCTTCCACCTCACATTTTGGTCCCTGCCATTTGTCCATTCCTGACCATCGCGCCGTACAGAGGAGAAAACAGTATGCATCGCACCCTGTACATTGGGAAGGTGATATGCATTGCACCCCCTGCATGGAGCTTTCAGTATGGTCCATTTTTGACCATTTATGAGCAGTTTTCAGTGGAGAACTTCTGGGAGATGATGTAATCAGTTGACCTTGTTCCTTTAGGCAGTGAAGTAACCCTTTTAGGGACTTAAGATCCCTCAGTTTATGGACATTTGTGGTTGGGGTTGAAGTGCCGAAAAATGTCTATAACAGTTGCCCCCTAAAGCATGAGGTCGTTAATCGTTTTTTATGTCGGGTGAAATGCTTTACTATGAGGATCTGAAGTTTTTCTGAGCAGGGAGGTGACCTGTAATAAGATACAATACAATACATTCTATGACAACATTTTTTCATGATCTAGCTAAGGCGGGCATTCCCATGCTCAGTGTTATAAACTCATTTTCATGTACATAGGACAGACGATCGTCTGTGTGATAGACTGATGATATGGACACATCATCCTTTGATTTGGATGATCATCTGTTCGGAAATGATGTACACTAGATTTTTTTATATTCCTGAATATATCGTAGCTCGGATGGATGAAACTAGATCTGAGGTCTTCAAACTTGGCCAATCTTCACTCGGAGTACAAGTCGATCCATGTGAAAAATGTTTTTGGAGTCAAACATGGAAAGACATCACCTGATTACCAGTCAATGATGTAAGTTGTTAACAGGCGCGAGAGGAATCACCAATAATGACAATGACCCTCAAGGTACTACAGTACAATCTACGTGATGTGAAAAAGGGACTTGGTGTCGAACACCACACAAAATCTCTCGGTCGAGGGTCATTGATGTAAACCTATTGCCGAAAGTGAGAAACTTGTCATTGAGGCATGCAAGCTTAAAAGTACTGAAAGGGTTGTTCTTAAGTCAACTTCTTGGATAATGAGCTGATATCGACAAGAAGTGACCCATTGTAGGAGGGCCTTAACGAATCCCACATCAATGACACAGAACGAAGCAAATGATTTTGGAGGTGAAAACAAACTAACGATATGAGGGTTTAGAGTGGCGATCATGAAGGAATGAAGCATGAATGAATTGCAATGGGTGAGACTCAGGTGAATTGTCTGAATGACTTCTCTTGAACATATCTGCGACACTGACAATGGATTGGTAGCGTTAACCCCAGAGATGGATGGTGTGAACCAATGGTCAGGACCAATGGACGGAACAACCCAACCCAGCATGATTGCGGAAGGAAAGTGTCATGTTCAAGAGCGACTTGATACCAATAAAGTTTCTTCTTGTTTTCTTCCCAATTTTCCCCAGTCATTGCTGACCAGTACCTCTTTATTTTTGTCAAGCTTGAGGAGGATAACATATACTTGTTCTATAATCCATCCTTCGGGTGAACCTGTCGCTATATTTTAGCGAGCCTAGCGACAGTGAAACTCATTCTCGTCCTGTTGGATGAGTTTGTCGCTATTTAGTTTAACGAGTTTAACGACAAAGATAACTCAGCCTCTTTCAATTTTAGAGAGTCTGAAAGAAACGGAAAGAAGACTCTGAAGATTATTTTTCGTTGTATAATCCCTTAAGTCCAAAAAAGTGTAAAATAATACAAAAGGGATGAATTTTCGATAGTTTTAACGAGCCGAACAAGACAAGCGCTCGATCTTTTTTCTGTAATAATCCCTGAGGTCCAAAAAGATTAAAATCTAGAGGAGAGATAGCACTTCTGATGCCTTTTAACGAGCCGGAGAGGCCAATCGCTCAGCAATCTTTTCATATTTTACGAGTCAGGTGAAAAGAGCATAAAGAAGACTCGTCTTCGAAGAACAAGTGATGGTTTCGGGTAGCAGCTGATTCCAGGTAAGGTTTGGAATTTTCCAATCACGACAGTGTTACAAGGATGGCTAACAGAATCACTCTTCGCAGATGTTCCTCGAAGGGGTAAACAATCATATGGGGGTGAATGATCGGCTAAAACAGAGTGGAGGTGATGGCGAGAACACGACCAAGGCTCAAAAGCTGGCTATAAGACATTCACGATGGTTATTTACTCATTCATTTTTTAATGAGCTTAAACACGGGGAGAAACACTTGCTCATGACTTATGTTTATTTTTTAACGAGCATGAACTATGCGCTAAAAATGCTCATGGAGAGTTTATTTTTTAACGAGCTTGAACTTTGCGACAACATTGCTCGCTAGTCATATGATGAAAATGTCTCTTTTCGAGATGCTATTTTGAAGTGGCTTACATCTCTAAAGCTTTGCCACGAATTCTCTCTTTATGCAAGTTAGGAAACGACTAGCCTTATGGGTTTAAAGGGTTATAGGTCCTACAAAATTAAAAAATAAATAGCCGCTCTTCACTTGCATGCGGAACGGTTTGCATGCCCCCAAGTATAGTGGAGCAGAGTTTCCAGGTTACCCCTCAATTTGCAGACAAAACATTTGTTTTATCGGGAAAGGCCTACCTTCTAATAGAGGTATATTATCCGATCTATTCCCATTTTCCTGTGAGGATGGGTTCGCCAGACTAGTCATATATCCTTCACCGAAACCTACCCTATACCCAGAGTTTTCCTGTCGAAGCAGACCAGGGTGCATGCCCCTTGGGTTTCAATCACATCTTCCTAAATCACTCGCGCTCATCAAGTGGACGGATTGGAGACCGATGAGATATTTCTTGCATGAAAAGACCATTCAGGGATGGCATTTGACTATTTGCGATTTGTGAACCGGGGAATGACATTTGATCTACGAGCTTGACCATTCTACCTTCGTGCGGAAAAAACATTACTCTAAAGAGCGAGGAGACAACAGCTCCCATGCAATAAATATAGTCGCGTCCAAGGAGTAGATTGTAATCTAAAGGTCCTTGAACTACCATAATGTTCATGTGAACAGTTTTCCTTCTCAAAGTAATGGGCACATTTGGAAGGACCCCAAAAGGTTGACTAGTTCCTTTGTCGAAGCCTATTAGATTTCTCATTTCAGGCAAAAGCGGTGGCGAACCAAGCACTTTCCAAGCAGTTGAGGAAAGGATACTCACAGAAGCCCCTTCATCGATGATGGTACCAACGAGGACCATTCTGTAAGGTTGTACAATAATTCTGAATGATACATTGGCTGGTAAACAAGGTCTGCCTAGTAGGTTCCAGTCGAAGGAAACCACTAGGTTGCTTGGTGGTGGGACCGAATAGACGGCCGGGTAGGACTCCAATGAACTTCCTTCCTGTGGTATAGGAATGGAAGGACTTCCCCCAAGCTCATCGGAGTCAGTGTTGATGAAAATAATTTGAACGGTGCCGTTCTCTTTCTCTTCAGTGACGGTATCGTTCGAGAATGAACATTCCGAAGGAAATACCGGGTCAACTGCCATATCGACCCTTTGAGCTTCGTCTGGTATGGATTTTGAAGGTTCATTTTCAACGATAGGTGCTTCAGCTGACCACAAGGATGGACCAGCCGGATTTTCAACTGGTGGAGGACTCGGCAAGAGTTTTTGATAGCCAGGAGGAAGTCGTAACGGTGAAACCAGACGATTATCTAAAACTCTTTTAGCCTCTTAAAGGAAGGGACAACGGTGTATGACGTGATCACCTTCACACAAATTACAAGGAATTCTAGGATTCCTTCTTTGTCCATGTGCTTCACTTTCACTAGTCGACGGTGAGCATTCAACATGATCGCCGGAGGTTGATGCTACCGGGTGGTGCAAACGAGGAGACTAGTCCCTTAAGATCCGAGGGATGCAGGGAAAATCTCAGTGATAGTGGTCTCCATTGCAAATGATGCAAGGAGATTTAGGTTTTGACTGTGCGGTGTGTGGATTTTCGCTAGAAAATACTTGGTTGTTCCCTTTCGATTTTGGTTCCTTCTTCTTCTTTTCCTTTTTCTCTTTCTGCTTCTTCTTCTTCTCAGTTACTTGACTTTTAGCTTTATCGGCTTGGTCAAGTGAAGAGGGAGGAGGAGAAGGAGAATCAGATGAAGTAGAAGGTTGGGAAGCAACTCTAGTGTCGTCTAGTTTCTGGTTAGACTGTTCAGGAATTGTGGGATTCTGAATGGAGGTAGAGAAGAACCAGAATGGCAAATAAATTGTCAACCCTGGAAGTGACAAAGTGGCCATATGGGGTGGACCAACATCTCCCCAAGATAGGAAGGGATTAGGATTTCCTTCATGGGGAAATCCTTGGTTGGTAGACTCCATTTTCTCAACCTGAAGATCAACGGGGGAATTTGTGATGTTATTCCGATTTAAAATAAATTTTTAGACGCTTGGACACAACTTGTTTTTTCAATTTAAAGAGTCGAGAAAAAACAAAAGATGACTCTAGTCACCTTCAATTTTTATTGAGCTTGAAGTGACAAGTGCTCAGAGGACCTTTTCCATTAAGGAGTCTGAAAAGGAGCAAAATGGACTTCTCTGGAGATCTAGGCAGAGAGGATTACCAAACCAATCATAAAACTACAGAATTCTTTTTACGGTACGACAGTCAGTCTTCCCGAATGCTATTTTCGGTGCATTACGATCGATAGGGAAGCAAACATGGCTTCCTAAGGATAAAGGATGCAGCCTATAGTGGTCTCCCAATATACACACGACGGTACGTGGGAGCACAAGTCCGTACTGGCACTTATCGTCTCAAAGTGGAGGAATCACCCAACCAGCACTGAAAGCAACATTTACCAGGCATTACGACGTTGGAATACGTCTCTAGCCTAGACCTCTAGATGTTGCATTAAGTTCCAAAGCGTTGTTAGATTCATTGAGATTTATTTTAAGTTGATCTTTCTTAGCAGTTTTCCTTTCAGGTTCACCCACGTGATGTATGTATAATTCCTAAATGCAGTCTAAGATGATAAATAGATGTTTTATTCTTCTTTCAACAATGAAAATCCTAGCTACTAAAGGGGAAGAAAGTCAAGCATCTTTTCTTCACAGAGCACAGAGCACATGCTAATATGCACAGTCCTAAATCAAGCCAAGCATTCAAGATGCAAATGCACATGCATGTATTGGTTTTCAATTCCCTTAATGTGTAAATGACACTAAGAAAACTATGTTCAAAATTGAAATACTTTTAAAGCGACTGTACTCAACAAAATTCTTTTTCAAAAAACGAAGTGAAAACAAGAGAGACACTTTGCGATTTTGAAATGGAAATTGCTTTTCGACACTTTAAAACTAGTAAATCAAGTCTTATGCAATGATAACCGTATAATCAACTATCTAAAATAATGTGATTGCTTTCTAAAACTGAAAACGACAGCTATGACACTTTCAGATCTAGAGGCGACAGTTTGACAATGTTATTTTTTTGCAAAAGAGAACTAAAATGACGCACAATACATAAAAACGTTTATAGTTCTTTGCACTAAGGAGGCGGAATAATGCAAGAGAAGGGAGTATTCATAGAAGCACATTGATTGCAAACAGCAAAACTCTTGAATAAGACTGAAAATAGTGAGAGAAATCCACAGTCGGAGGGTAAAATCAGTCCTCCCTGACCATCGCACCTGTTACACAGTGAACTCAGTATGCAGCGCAGTTACTCCATTCGGGAAGTGCGATGCATACAGGCTGCCTTGAAGGCAGGGTGCGATGGTTATTGTGCGAGACTCTGAACGAGACTTCACTCACAGTTTGCAGTTTAGTTCATGTGTTTAAGCTGAATAAGTACAGACCAATTTATGTAAAAAACAGGGTTGATTTTAGAGGTTACTAAAGCCACTACTTAGGGCAATTAGATTGCTTACAAATCTATTGTTTAATTTATAAACAAAAACCCGGAGATTGACTGAAGTAGCATTGATCTACTTTGCATTCGTATGACGAATGCAGTTCGAAGGCTAGCCGGCTTGACTTCAGGCTCTGTCTGTATGTTTATAAAAAAAACAAGGATAGATAGTCTAACAAGTAATCTAGTCGATCCCCAGTAGAGTCGCCATTTTTTTATACGGGAATAGTGTCCACACGGATGCTGTTATTCCCACTAAGATGTGTGGCTATCTTAGAAACAAACAATCAAAGTCTATTGTTGATTCCTTTTATGAAAATAGATGAGAGGAGAACCAAGAGGGCCAACCTGATTTTTGTGCTCGATTCCCTCTCCTTCTTGAAAGACTTTTGCTACTCGCTCTTTGTCTACTCAGCTTCAAAAGGGACCTGTAGAATCACAACAACATACTACTATGCAAGAAACAAGGATCTAAATTCACAAATAATGTAGGATCAGATGTACATTATCCATATACAAGCACATATAAGCAAATACACCAGGATATGGAAGGAAACAAGAATAGCTTTATTCAGATAAAAGTAGCAAGAGGATTACAACCATGAGAAGCTCTGACCCAGCATCATCCTCCAGCTAAGAAGCCCTTCTTTCACCTCAAGCAAAGCAAAATCGCCCAACACTATGAATGTACACAAGAATATTGACAGCACTTCTCTATAGATTACAAAATTCCAGCCTCCAGATCTCTGTGATGAGGGATCCATATATAGATGATTACAGAGAGGTGAGTCATCTTTTGGGATCTTGATTAGTGTATTCTCTCTGATAGTTCCTTCTTCCACTTGGAGAATGAAGATCTCTTACTCATCCCTAGTCGAAAATGGAATGGAAAGTGTCAGAGGGGAAGCTTCTGGAAGATTCCATGATCTTCCACCTCACACTTTGGTCCCTGCCATTTGTCCATTCCCGACCATCGCACCCTACAGAGGAGCAAAATAGTATGCATCGCACCCTGTACATTGGGAAGGTGATATGCATCGCACCCCTTGCATGGAGCTTTCAGTATGGTCCAGTTTTGACCATTTATGAGCAGTTTTCAGTGGAGAACTTCTGGGAGATGATGTAATCAGTTGACCTTGTTCCTTTAGGCAGTGAAGCAACCCTTTTAGGGACTTAAGAGCTCTCAGTTTATGGACATTTGTGATTGGGGTTGAAGTGCCCAAAAATGTCTATAACAAAGCCCCATGATGGTCTTCATTTGCCACCATGTTTCTATAGTATGTGCATAGAGGTTTTCACGCGGCTGGGTGAAAGCAGGGTCTGAAATCTAGGCAAATTTGGTTTCGACCTCCTCAGTGGTGATATCTCTTTAGAGAACATTTGGTTGGGCTTCTAAATCATAAATTTGGTGTTGAGTTTCCGGATTAACCGTCGTCGTGTAGCACAGAGTTGCGTGCCTAACATATGTCTCCACGCAAGTGGTAGGGGGCATACCTAGGGACTGTCAGCAGAAGGGTTCGCGACTGCATGCACCTCCCTGGCTTGGACCAGGGGTGGAGGAATTCCTCAAGGCCATGAGAGAATAAAAAGGACTAGAGAGTGGGGGGAACCAAAGAGTGAGGGACCAACAGGGAGGGGAAAAGGGTGCGAGAAGAATGAGGGGGAGAAGGCAGAGGGGTGAATTTATAGAAGACGGGAGAAGGAGGGAGGCTGATGTTGGCTTGATGGGGCCTGACCCAGTTTCAAAGTTCATTAGCCAAACAAATCCCTACACTACTAGCCCTTTCTGCATCAGCCCATGGAGCACGGACTGAAGTCTCACCTGCAGCAGTATGGGGGGATGCTAGAACCAAGTTTCTGCACCCTGGAGATGTGTGAGGGGTCGATTTAGTCCAACTATGAATACCTTCATGCAGGTCACTTCGTGCACTATCTTGACTTGCGATACCTTCGCAATCTGTTATGATCGCCTTTCGCGCAGCCCTAACAAGGGGATACTTTCGTGCTGCTAGGGCAGCGAGCTGCACTATTTCCCTAAGTTACACCATGTATCTTAGTTATCTTCATACAATTTTTATTTAACTTCACGTAAATAGATACCTTATCTCACATTTACTTAATCAACACAATCATATAAGTTTGTGCACCATATAAACAGTGAAAATGCAATTCATACCCAATATAATCAAAGCATAAAAATAATAAATGAATACACAGGAATGGTATAAAACTTATCTTTATTAATGCTTCAATGGTTACAGACTCAACCTACCTCGCGCACTTAGCTGTAGACTACTAGGCCTCTATGCACTCAGTTGTAGAGCCTTCTCCTACTCTATGACCCAAAGACTCGAATCTGCACTTAGATCTTTCATTATCCTTCTATTCCATCATCATTCTTATTCTATTACTAACTTATTTACCACTTAGAGCTTTGCTCTATATATAAAATCCCATGGTCTGCGAACCATGGGTAGATCACTAAAGCCGACATTACATTACAAAACTGAGAGCGAACAACCCTATGAATCATTTACAACTTTGCGCTTTGCACCCACAAAATGTGGAGTCTTTACATTGGATTTACACTTTTTAGCCAAAATCTAGGCTTTTAGCCCCAAAACTTCCCTTGGGAGATCCTGTGCCCAACAGGCCCCCAACACAAACATCGCGACTCGCCCTTGAGTCACTCTGTCGATGTAGAGATCTTCACTCGGAGACCTCCCAACTCTGCCTGGATAATGCAAGATCAGCAATGCACTGAGTAGCTACCTGCTCTACTTCCTGGATGCATTGTTCAGAGACTGTTGTAGCTGAACTGCTGCCCTACACCTGTTCCTGTGTTCCTTGCATCTGTGTGATCTTGGCTTCAATCGAGGCTGTAATGATGAATTCCTCATCGATCCATGTTTGTACGCGTGCCTTCAGGAAAACTTCCTTATGTCGCGCAATGTCTACCTGCTCCTTGAGCACTTTTGCCTACTGCATCTGCGTGAGCCTCTATGTAAGGGCCACCATCTGCACGGTCCCTTTTATGTCATCATATTGTTGCTGCAGCTTGCACACCTCTATTTCTAGGTGTTGTATGTTCAAGTCCTCCTGCAGAGTGGTGAGGACCTCAAACGATCCTTCAAAAAGTTTGGTGCAGTCCTTCATTTCACTGCCGATCTCCGCCATTCCTAATGTAATGGAGATGGCACGCTTCTCTTTCACCTCTAGCAAAGTTGAAGGTTGCGCCTTCAATTGCAGCTCAGCTATTTGAAGGTTCAACTCCAACTGAACCTTAGCCATCTATTCTTTTGCCTTGCACACCCCTACTACTAATCTCCAGATGCGCGCCTCTACTGGTGCCTCTGCTGAGATAGCCAACTCAAGGACCATTTGGTAGGCTTCCTCGACCACCTACACTAGCTTCCTATTCTGTGTGACAACCTCGTCGCATTGCAAGCTCAGTTGTTCCATATGAATCCATTTCTTGCTCATCACCTGGAGCGCGCGATTCTCCCTAGACCGCAATTATACAGTCACTCCATCCTACAGAATGTAGAGTGTCTCCCACGAGAGTGCAACCATGTTTATCCCAACTCCCTTCAGTGCACTAATCATAGGCCTGTTGGCCTCATTTTCTGTAATCAATGCCCCTTCTAACAGCACTATAGTGTTGTTTATGTGGGCACGCAACATTTCTTCAGCTACGGTCGTGCCTACTGCAAGGCTGGTTGACAGAGTACCAACTTGAGGAGTGTGCACCTGCAACTCCTATATTTGTGCCCGGAGGGACCCCAACACCATCTGATTTTCTTCTGTGAACTACTAGAGGGCCTTCACGATGACATCGTGCACCATATCCCCTATATCCTTTAGATCCCCCTTAGTGAGGGTGATCAGGTTGAAAGAAGTCTTGGAGGCTTTTGACTTCTTTCGTGGCCCCACCTACTCTCTCAGGCACTGCCGCTTCAGTTGTGTGGACGTTGTATGTGGGTCTGCACCACCTTCCTCTGTTTCTAGCTCCTATTCAAGTGAGGGCGACTTCTGGCCCTCGCGATCCTTCTCTACTACATGTTGTTGTTCTGTTGCGGCCTTCACAACGTCCCATGCCGCCTGCGCCTTTGTTGTTGCTGCTTCGTTCCTTCTCTTCTCTACCAACTGCGTCATACGTAGCTTTACCTCCTCCCTTTTTCTCTGTGCAATAGACTTCTCTGATTCCACTACAGAGATGGCTGGAGCGTGCCACTCCAACAGCCATGACTTAAGAACGACAAATATGACATCGTTCGTGGCCATGTAGGGGAGCTTATTCCATTTCTTCACGAGGTTCTTGCGCACCTGGATATACACATGATGGAAGTCCGACTTGAACTCCAAGAAGCTCTGTAGACTATTTAAGATAGTGGGCAATAATCATGGCTTGCGCTTAATCCCCATTTTGATGTTCATCTCCATGAACACCCAGGATATTTTTCCGTCTCTGATCCTCTGTGCATCTTTAGTTTCCCATAGCGAAGCGTACTTCACTACCTCCAGAAGATCCTTTGCAATCATTAGAAACTGGTTTTCCTCAGGAAATTCCGAAGCCACCAGCACTATGGATACCAGAAGCCACACATAGTGGAAAGTCTTCCCCTATTCCTGTGCCTCGCAACAATTCTCAAGGAACTCCTTGCACAAGTACCCTGACCAGTTAAACTGGAACCCCTCTACACACTGCGTGGCAAGTGCAACCATTAGCGCAGGCACCTCATCTGCGCGACATTACCACATAACCTTTCCAGCTAGTATCTTTGTCGCAACTCTGATCGCATTATTGTTGATACTGGAGATCGCGTACCCTGTCTTCTTCTTCTCCAATTTGAATTTTTTCTTCATGGCCTCTGCGATGGTTAGATTGTTACTCTTACCCTCTGAAATCTTTGTTGGGTCCTCCCCCTTACAAGGGAGTCAGGTAATTCAGTGGATTAGGTGGTCCATGATGGTGGTGGGCTCCTCTAGTCACAAACACCCATCATGCACTAAGAAGAGTAGCTGCCTGATGACAAAAATAGTTACTGGGGTGCAATGGTAATGTGACACCTAGAGTAGGTTTAACAACCCTGCTTTCTCTACTCTACACAACCAATTGTGTGGCTCCAACTCTATGACTCCCACTATTGTGTTTTTCTTTGGCCGCATTAGCTGCGTGATCACCAAGTGTGGGAATTTCTTATGGTCTGCTAGATCCCAATCTTCAAACTTTAGAACTGGCATCCATCCTAAGTGTTCTCCTTCAAAAATGATATCATTGGGGAGCAGTGGAGTCTGCAGAGAACCTTTGCTCTCATCTAGGTCCTTAGGCACCTTTTCTTTCCCCTTCCATGGAGGAACATACACGGGCAGCCTAGTCAAAACATCCACACCCTGGGTTTCCTCCTCCATTTCTTCATACTCCTCCTCTTCTACTGACTACGTTTACTTTTCTTGGAAAGAGTTTCCCATTTAACTTCACCAATTGCACCGTGACACCATCTATGATTTCGTTAATAACATATGGTCCCATCTCATGTAGAAAACTGAGAAACTCTTAGCGGTGGTCCCCAAGTATTTTAATGTAATTGAGCTCATCCTGCTCTATTACTTTGGTCTTTCTATTAAGAAAGTCCTTCTTTATTCCTTCCTCAAGCTTCTTGACTTCCACTTCCACCATGGCAATTTTCTCCCTCAACCAAACTCTTTCATTCATGAGTTCTTGGACCCTAAGATCGCCTTGCTAGATCTCTTCATCGAGTCCCAACTATTCGTCTTTGAGCTCTTCCAACAGTGTAAGCATTTCTTCCAAGGCTTTGCATTCCGTTACGCTTGCAAGAATTACTATGCATAGACTAGACATGATAGAAACCATAGGAATTATGGCTTCTACTCTATGGACCAACTAAAAAGGCATCTACTTTTGTACGCGCAAGTCCCAATCACCTCGTTGCGTGTTGCATACCTTATCAAATGCTTCCATGTGGATAACCTTCTTTGAGATTATTCTTCCCACATGCTTTCTATCCAACCTTAAGAGACAACTACACATATATCCCCCCAACACATGCTTATTGAACATACCTCTCAGCGCAGAGTTCATTCGCATCCATGTAGGTTATTTTCCATATGTCGGCATCCACCTAGCTAGATATGCGCACAGATTATTCCGTCCATCAAACTTATTTGTTAGTTGCATCTTAGGCTTCCTAAAATGTGTGTGCATTATTCACCTACATTCACGCCAGTCCTCAAAGCTCCCTTTGTGCATACCCCACCACCTCACGGGCGTAGCTCGTAGTACCCAATTCAAGGTTTGGAAGCATTGCTTTTTTGGCACCTGAAAGTATCTACCTCACTTAGCCTGTCATAAGTAGGCAGATCCCTCACTTTCGTTGATACGCAGTGCAACGATCTTGTCATGATATTACAGTTCAACGTGGTTACCTCATGTAACCGGTTCTACCATCTCTCTGTCTCCTCATCAAAATCCAATGTACAGGAGTTTTCACGCTCCCATGAGATCCATTTGTCTGCGGTGGGATTTACCCAATCTTGCTCTCGCGCAGTTATTTTGTAGATGCAGTCCAAATCATTGTAACTTTCATAGTTGTGCACCGAATATGTATAGCACGCTCCTTCAACAAGGTCCAAGGGTATAACTACGTGCAAATACTTCTTCTCAAAAATCATCTTTTGCTTCTTCAAATTAATCACCCTGTTCATGTTAGTGGCCCAATCAATTCCTAAGAGTGCGGTGTATGGATTGTTGTCATCAACAATATCTATTATTTTAAATTATGCTAGCACAATCACTCCCTCAATATCCACAGTAATTCCCTGCAATCTCCCCATAGCTATTATCTTCTACTGGTTTGCAATTCGCAGCTGAATAAGAGACCATTGCAATGTAGGTCTCCCCATGCACTCCCATGTCTGCTTCAGTAGAACGTTTGCATTCGATCCTAAATCCAGAATTACTTTGTCCATCTCATATTCTCCAATTTACGTGGTTAACCTCATTTCTCTCCCCTTCCTCATATTATACTTTCCAATCTTTCAGACTATGTGCAGGTCTCCTGCGTGGTCCCAACGCATCTATTAATGAGTTCCTACAATCCCTTTACAGCTTTACTGTCGTGAAGTAACTTCATGCATATTTCCAGGAACGTCATGATCATAGATGGATCCATCCTCGGCTTTGGTTTATCCTTGCTTCCTGAAGTAGAGGCATGAGTGAATCTCTTCTTAGCTTCCATGAAGGTTTCCCAAGTGCACTCCAAATCAAACTCTGCTTCTTTCGCCAGAGCTTTACGAACCCAAGTACTATATTCAGGTTGTTTACCTTTGTCATCGCCCGTCACGATTCCACTTTGGAGCACAATGTTCACATTTGGATCTTCCTCCCATGGCTCAAACCTCATCATCTGCAGGTTCTGAATCGAGGGAGGTGGTATAGCTCCCTTGTCACGTATCCTAGCTATCAACGTAGAACAATCTTCCATCTCATGATCAAACAAGGTATAGTACAAACATGATGGATGCATTGTGTTCATACAATTGCGGGCATAATGTCCGGGCCATCCACAATGGTAGCATATTAGCTATCCATAACTTCTTCCAGGTCCTCCTCCACATCGGCCTAATCTACGCTCCTGAAATCCTTTTCACGCCACTCCTGCATTTTGGTCTAGGGGCCGCATTTCAGCCTGAACTCTATTGATGGGAGTTCTATCCATCATTGACTCATAACTCCTACAAGTGGGCTCATCATGTCCCACCAACCTACAAAAGTTACAAAAAAAATTTTGCGAATTTTGTGTATACTTTTGTAACAAATGGCAGTTGTCCGTAGTGTCTTTCCCTCCTATTTGACAAACCGCGCACCACAAAGTAGGTGTTGTGCTAAGTCTTTCTTGTGCTTCCGGCCTTAACTGCATCAGTCCTCCTCTCGCGAGATAATTTTCGAACAACAAGCAATGGTCCTTATCATGACCCTCACCCTTTCATTTTACGCACCACACCTCTTCGAGCACTTCTGGTTGGGTTGTCCTATCCTGTTTCAGACTCTGCATCTCAAGGCATAAGTTTTACAACTTCACATGGATCTGTTGAACTCCCAAGTTAGGATCATGCATCGGGGTCTCATGTAGCCTCATCGCGATCTCTAAGGCCTCTACCTAAGTTGTTAACTTATGTTGCGATAGCGCAATTCTTAAATGCAGTGTTAGTGATGCTACAAACCATTCGCGATGTTGTCCATCTGTTAGATTCATATTAGCTTCACAAATCGTACACTTCAATCTTTGATCCAACTCCCAAGGAGTCTCACTTGGTAGCATCGTGATTTCTTTGAATCCAATGATTGACTACGCTTCAGACTTAGGCCTACTAAATTCTCTGTTTAGCGCTGCTTGGATATCCACGATTCCCGCATTTGGATTATCATTGGAGTGCTTAATATACTAGGTCAGCGGGCGGTCCTGCAGGGCACTAACCAATGTTGCTTTCTTTATATTATCATATGTAACTCCCTGTGCTTCCCATACGGCTCATATGACAAACCAAAATTGGTCTGGATCCTCATTTCCCACTCCCTTGAACACAGGCAACTTTATTGAGCTTGCCATATTAACTCACGGTGGTGGCTGAGGTGGTACGGGTGAGGATGGGGGTGAAGGCAGTGAAGTTGGTGGTGGTGTGGGTGGGGGTGGTATTTGCGGAATTTTGTGCCTTATCAGATGGTTCGCACTTCGCGGTGAGGCCTTCATGAGCTCTTCCTCGTCCCCTCGTGGAGGTGAAATCAAAGGGTTATTCTCTGGTCCCTTATTTCTTTCATTTCTATAGATTTTTCCGCTTCGCGTAGCTCTGAACATCAAGGTAATTGCATAACCCTCTTTTCACACAATAGCATTTTAATCCAAGTATTCATAGAATTTACATACTTACCTCGCGGTCCTTTGAGGAAGCGTCACTCTACCTCATTATATCTGACTGACGTTTCTGTCGCAAACTCAGTAATGAATCCTCCTATAGTCCGATCGAGCCAATGACCAATAGCGCCTGCAATCTTATCCTCTGACGCTTCCAATCTGCGCACCAACTATAGGGTCCACACAATAGGACCTTCGAGTTTCCACCTTCCTTGGCTATTGGCTAGCTTCACGATCCACTCATACAGTTGAGTAGGGAAATACGTAAAGAATATTTCGTGGATCTCTGTGTATAGGTAGCAGTCTAACCACTCTTCTTTTGTCAGTCACAGATTCCTATTCTCCTGCGTCGTGAACTCATGAATTCTCTTGTCCAACCAACCTTCAATTTCCTTCTTAGTTTGATTCCAATGATATGACATCAAACATCTCTATGCATATTTTGGTCCCGGAAACGGAACCATTTGTTGGCTTGATAGGGCCTGACCTAGGTTTGGAGTTAATTAGCCAAACAAATCCCTACACTACTGGCCCTTTCGGCATTGTCCCACAGAGCGTGGACTGAAGTATCATCTAAAGCAGTATGGGGGGATGCTAGAACCAAGTTTCCACACCCTGGAGATGTCTGAGGGGTCGATTTAGTCCAATTGTGAATACCTTCTCACACTATCCTGACCTGTGATACCTTCGTGATCTATTAGGATTGCCTTTCACGTAGCCCTAACTAAGGGTTGGGATGCTTTCTCAATGTTAGGGCAATGATCTACGCTATTTCACCAAGTTACACCACATATCTTACTTATCTTCTTACAATTGTTAGTTAACTTCATGTAAACAGATGCCTTATCTCACATTTACTTAATCAACACAATCATATAAGTTCGTGCACCATATAAACAGTGAAAATGCAATTCATACCCAATATACTCAAAGCATAAAAGCAGTAAATAAATACACATTAATGGTTTAAAAGTTCTCTTTATTAATGCTTTAGCAGTTATAGACTCAACCTCCCATGCGCATTTAGCTGTAGGGGTCCATGCACTCAGCTGTAGACTACTAGGCCTCTGCACACTCAGCTGCAGAGCCTTCTCCTACTCTATGACCCAAAGACTCGACTCTACACTTAGATATTCTGCTATCCTTCTATTCCATCATCATTCTTATTCTATTACTAACTGATTGACCACTTAGAGCCTCACTCTATTTATACAATCCCATGGTCTGCAGACCATAGGTAGATCTATAAAGTTGACATTACGTTACAAAACTGAGGACAAACAACCCTATGATTCATTTACAACTTCGCGCTCCACGCCCATAAAATGTAGATTCTTTACATCGGATTTACACATTTTAGCCAAAATCTGGGCTTTTAGCCCCAAAAGTTCCCTTGGGGGATCTCGTGCCCAACAACCGATATGAGGGAGAGGGGGCTGGAAGGGGAAGTATGTGAAGATCTGATGAGGGGCTATGGAGGAATGAAAGTGCAATGAGGATGTGACTGAGAGGCAGCGGTTACACCAGGGAGAGTGGATGTGGCATCGCGGGCTTTAGAATCAAGTGAGTCAAGGATGAGTCTATACTCAAGTGCCATCCACTTTTCCTTCCCACTAAGCAGAGAATCGACCTTGAAATGATGAAAGGTACACGACCAGTTATTGTTCGGTAGAGTAATTATCTTCATCATTGATTGATGTGCATTGCTGATGGAGTTACCCTTCCTCCAATTTGTGCCACGCTCAGGACTTCATGTGTACGGTACCAGTCGTACCCTCATTTTCCAGTTTTTTCGTGAGTTTATATCCCTTCCTTATGATTGCTTGAAAGTGGAGGCCAGCCATGCTATCAATTCCATACTTGATCCATTGTATTATTTTGTTTAGGCACCAGTTTTCTGAAATTTTGTCCACCTCGATACGTTGCTGATTTGGGTGGCAAGTATGGAATCTCCTTCAGCTGTCAAAGGACTGTCGTTTAGTTCATGCGCTATGGTGATGCCATGTTCTAGGGCATGAAGTTCTACGACATTGTTTGTAGTTGAACCTATGTTTCCCTCATAAATCCACATTATCTCTCGTTTTGAGTTTCTCAAGACTCCTCCAAAACTGGTTGGGCCCGAATTCCCTTTAGTTGTGCCATCATAGTTGAGCTTGAAGGTCCCCTACTCTGGCAGCCTCCAAGTGTTATTTTTATTTTCTTGCCTGGGGAGGGGATTGACTTCACAGACCTTGATTTGAAGGAGATCCAGCATTGAGATAATTCTCACTTCGTAGAAGGTGGGAGGGGCTTTGACAGTTTGAGTGGGAAGAGAGGTCACTTGATCCAGGTGGATGTTGGTGGCCACCCACCTATCCCATTTGGACCCCCACAATTGTCTCTTTCATCATTTTCAGTTTCCTTAATTGTAGCACAACTTACTATTTTTAGCAGTTTTTCGGGTCCTGAACTTCCGGAGCCGTTTTGAGGCCCTAAACGACATTTTTTGGGGAATCCGGGGGTTCCAACAATGGTAGTTCTCGGATAGATCTTTCTAACGAGCTATCATACGCATCAAACGGAGATTGTATGCCAAAGTTACGACCCCGGGAAATTGATGTACCAATTTACCCAAAACGGGGCCCACAATTTGGCGTTTCATCTTCTAGGGGTATGTTTTGGAATGTGAAGGGTTTTCCATTTCTTCTCAATAATAAATAGGCCTTCGAGCCTCATTGTAACACAGTTCGGAACAGTTCAGAGGCATGTAGCCGCACATCTTTTCTCAGAGATAAGCTACCATCGCACTAGCTGGTTTATTCCCATTTCTGGTTGTAAGCATATTTCGGTATTTTCCATTAATGAAATGAAGCATTATTTCCGCTGCATCTTTTTGTATATGGTTATCTCTGTATTTTATTGTGTTCCTGTTTAAATCTGGATCACAATAGCCTTCTGGGATTTCTAAGAGGGTATTCCTAGGTTGGTTTAGACGTAGTAGGGATGGCCTTAACAAAACTTCCTTTGTCTGGGATGATGAGAGTTCCTAATGTTTGGAGGGATTTTAGCTCTTGAGGTTCTTCAACTTCATTCTAAATGATTTTTACAGCATTTCCCTTATCTAGGTTGCTTAATGGTTGAATTAATTCAAGAGGAGATCTTGGTTCTTTAGTTTCCCATGTTTCTCCTCTCCCTTCATGGAGATTACTAAGGTTCCCTTCTTGTAATGATTTTGTGCTAGAATTCTTAATTTCTTGAAAATATTGCTCCTCAGTTTGGCTATGCACCTCAGCAAAGGCTAGAGATGGTGATCTTGTGGCCTGAACCAAACTAGTAGGTTGTCTAGAAGCAACTTTTCTAGGTCCTATTGAAGGCTGAGATTTTTTTTTTTGAGGATTTCTTCTATAAAGGTCAATCTGCCAAGGGTCACCAGCCCCTTAGCTTTATCAAGCTTGGGTAGTGGCTTAGGATTCTTTTTAGGATTTTTCTGCTTAGTCATGTACATAAATCAAATTTTGAGTTCTACCCAAAACAACAAAAAATCTACAGGAAAGTGGGCAGGGGAGCAGGGCTGTTACATGCTCCGTACGTAGCTTCTTACCTTCCGTTTTTAAAACCCAATTATCTCCTACTAGGTACTTACACTAATCTAAAAAGAAACAAATGGCTATAGTCTTCCCCGGCAATGGTGCCAAAATGTCGAGCAGTAAAAAGGTTCTTTTTCACCTCTATTGACCCTACATTAATTATCAATCTAGGTACGATTTGTTGTCTCAAAGAGTGCACTCAGTCTGAGGCGGTCACTTGTCAAGAGTAGTGCTAGTAGTATAGTGCTTTTGCAAAAGTAACTAAATGATGGAAAAAAACTATAAATGTAATGACAAGAAGTTGGAATACTTGTAACTAAATCATTTATTTAAGAAACTACAGCACTTCATCAGTCAAGGGTGCAGTAATGATAACTCTTCCCCTTGTAAACTGACGCAATTGTAAAAAAATCAAGGCGAAGATCGTCAATCTGGGAGCTATACAATAGTCAATGTTCACTATAGTTTTAGATCGTTCTGTTCACACCAAAGCAATTACTTGATATGATAATCCAAATAACAAGAAAGGGAACAAGAACTATTCTACTTAAAAAGATTAAACAACAAAACTGCAACCAATAGAAATGAATGAAACAGTAATTGTAATCTACAGGAATTAAGCAACAATCTTTATCACAGAAATATTTTGAACAACAAACCAAAAATGAAACAACAAACTAAAGTGAGTTATGAAATATAGAACAACAGCCTGAATCAAATGTAAACGCATGGCAAACTGAATCGAATATTATACACAGCTCATCTATATTGAAGGAAACAATAATCTAAGTTTTGGCATAATAATTATTAATCACGGTTATGAAGAAACAATGATTGCGGTCACTATGGAACAACTATCCCAATGAGCAACAATCACGCTCGAAGGTAAACCGCAGATAAATAGACAATAGTACCGATTTATAAATAGACAACACTGTAACTCTGTAACCGAAGAGTAATGGTAATTTGTAAGGAACAACAATGTTATACAATAATATCAATCTATAAAGGAACGACCATACGATACAAATTTAGAATGAACAACATAACATTCTAGTTGTAGAGGATAACCTTACTATTCAAATATGAATGAAATATAACAGAGCCAATACATGAACTAATAAGGAGTACAAGATTACTGAACAAAGTAAATAAAAGAAATCAAACCACACAGGACTTGGAATTGGAAAATAATGGTATGGGAAGCAAGTGATCCACCAGGGCCGAGCCCTTAGCCTCCAAGGATGCACTGCTATGATTACTCCAGAATCAAAGATGGAACAACAATAGAGTTTATGTATTAATCATCAAAACAATGTTATAGTAATTGATCTTTAAAGAAAGTCAATTATCAAAGTTTAAGTTACAATAGTAATTTTGTCCCTTTTTATAACAGCCAAGCAGAAATTTCAATGATACAGATAATCTTTAAGGAAGTGATCCCTCAGGATCAAAGGATCTTGAGGGATTCGACATATCGTTATTTCCCAATTATCTCTTCATTCTCTTGCGCAAATTTGGTATCTCCTCTTCCATTTCCTGGCTTATACACTCTAATCTGGATTGCCTCATTTGGATGTGGTTCCCTATCAAAGGGACAACAGTTCATTTTGTCTTGTCTTTTTCTTTGGAGTGGCAATCTTCCATTTTCCTCTTTTCTGCATGGGCAAAGGTAATTATTAGTCATTTTACATTGTTCACAAATCTTTTAAACTTTATCATAATATTTCACCATATGCCCATTTCATAATGCAAAGAATTTATGAATTTAAGGAAAAGATAACAAAATAAGTGGTAATTACATACCTTATCTAATGCTCAACAGCCACAAACAAGGAAAAGTTAGCAATAAACCTTCTCCAATATTGTGTTGCTCCTAGGAAGCTCCTAACTTCTGTAGAAAATTTTGGTTTAGGCCAATTCACAATGACTTCAACCTTAGAGGGATCTATATTCAATTCACCACCCCCCACAATATGACCCAAATAATTCAAAGATGTTTTACCAAATTCACATTTTGATAACTTAACATAGAGATTTTCTCTTTTCAAAACATCTAGAGTCTACTTTACACAATTTAAATGATATTCCCATGTTTTACTGAAAACAAGAATGTCATCTAAATATACAATTACAAAATCAACAGTAAAAGGCCTGAGTACATGATTCATAACTCTCATGAAAGTGGCAGGGGCATTAGTTAAGCCAAAAGGCATAACTAGCCATTCATACAACCCTTGCTTTGTTTTGAAAGTAGTCTTCCATGCATCTTGCTCTAGTACTTTGACCTGATGGTGACCACTCTGCAAGTCCAACTTGGAAAAGTAAACAATTTCTTTCAACTGATCCAATAGATCATCTATGTGAGGAAGAGGCTAACGATTCTTGATTGTTATTTTATTCGGTGCTTTGTAATCAATGCACATCCTCCAC
Organism: Pinus taeda; assembly: GCA_000404065.3. Classification (NCBI taxonomy): domain Eukaryota; kingdom Viridiplantae; phylum Streptophyta; class Pinopsida; order Pinales; family Pinaceae; genus Pinus; species Pinus taeda. The sequence continues at coordinate 46,515 of APFE030810197.1, forward strand.
GAGCCATCTTTCTTTCTCTCCAAGACAATTGGAGACCCACATGGTGATGTGATTAGCCTTATGAATCCTTTGTCGAGCAACTCCTGTACCTGCTTCTTGATCTCTGCATTATCTAAAGTGGATAAACTATACAGTCTGATGTTAGGCAATGGAGCATCTTGCTGCAAATGAATATCATGTACTATTTCCCTTTTGGGTGGCAGGCCTTTAGGTTCTAGAAATAGGATATCATATTCTGAAACAAATTTTTCTAAATCAACTTTCTGTTTAGCATCATAGCCCTCAAATGCATTGGTTTTATCAGGGGTCTTTTCCTTTACAACAATTAGTAAAAATTGCTTGCATGAATTTACAATTCTTTTCATCTACCATAAGTTTATGAGAGTGTAGTTATTTTTGAGTTGATGAGCTCTTACAATATATTCTTTTCCATCTTTTGAGAATTGATACTTATTTTCAGTTCTATAGAAAATGGCTTTTCTATTGTATAAGTAAGGACTTCCTAAAACATTACCACATATATCCAAGGGAACTATATCTAACTCAACCTCATCTACAAAAGTTGACCCAATAGCAAACCTAAGTTTGCATTGTCTAGTCACTTATAGCTTTGCTTTATCACATACCCAACCTAATGGATATGGCTTCTTGTGAGGTGTTGTTAGTAAGCCCAACTTCTTTACAATTGTTTTAGAAATCAAGTTACTTGCGAACCACTATCAAATAAAATATCAATCTTTTGATACTTGGCAATAACTCTAATATGAAAAATTTCATGTATTTTCCTCTCATTGTCTTCATTATCAATAGATTGTGCAGAATTACTAGTAGATGCTTCCTGTGGTTGTGACTGTTGTTTCATCAACTAAGTTTGACCCCAAATCTTTCTCAATAGTAGCAACAATCTTCTTCTTCTTACCATCGAACTTCATGGGTTTTAGCTCCAGATGCAAAGACCAACAATGTTCATCATCATGCCCATCCTTCTTGTAGTGAATGCATGAAGGTTTGTCTTTCTGTATAGTGTTTGTCTTCCTCCCCTTCCATTTTTGCTTCTTCTTTTCCTTGTTCTTTATTGTAGTGGGTTTTGATGAACACCGAATCTCTGGGTTCACATTCTTGCCTCTAGCATCTAGATGTGTAGCCTAAATGGATACCTCATCTATGCTAGTGGGATTAAACATGAGAATGGTGTGCCTCAAATAGTTGTGTAGACCACCTATATACTTCAAAAATATTTCAAGTGAGTCTAGAGAAAAGCCTAAAATTAAAGCTCTTTTTCTAAATTCCTCGGTATAGCTTTGTACACTTTGGCCCTTTAGCTGGAAAATAGTTTGGCAACTCATCATTTCTTGCTGCATATAAGCTAGTGGACAGAATTGTTTTTTAATGACATAAACAAATTCATTCCAGGTAGAAATAATTTTACCATGCTTCTTCAAATCAACTTGTGTCTTCCCTTCCCACCATACTAAGGTAGTTCCTCCAAGGCGAAGGCTAGCCAACTGAATCTTTCTCCTTTCTAAATTGATGTTATGCACCCTATAATATACATTAATTTGTCTAATCTAGATATCTAGCTTTGTTGCATTTAATTCACCATCATAAATTGGTAAACCAAACTTCACATCTAATTTAATCACAACAACTTTCTTCTTTTTCTTTTCAATGCTATTTTTATGTGAAGAAGATGACGACGATGGAGATGATGGAGTAGATGGTGGAGAGGGCTTCTCTTCTTTCCCTTTTCCTTCTCGATGGTCATCTAGAAGAGGTTCCTTTGCTCATTTTTTAGTTTGAGATGCTGAAGTGCTTTCTCCTCTACCTTTCTTAAATTCTCTATACATCTCTTCCACCATGTCTCTCATGGTCATGAAACTATTCATAAACTGAGAGTCTTATTCTGATGAGGTTTTTTCTGCCATCATCCTCCTAGGATAGACTCTTCCAATTTTTGGATTAGGCTTGACAAGTTCTCCTTCGCATAGTTTGAACTCTAATCTAGTTAGCATTCAACAATCTAGCACAAGCTTGTCTAACCTTAGCAAACCTAAAGCTTTGATGCCACTTGACCTGATTGTGAGATCTTAGATAATTATTAAGGTATTACAGACTCATGTGCTTCGATATGCCTATGTTTCTTTGTGCAATGGATCGATAAGACTGCGAACTACATAGACAATGAAGCAATTAAATAACATAATAGACAAACACATATAAACACAGGAAATTTAGTAAGGAGTTCAACGAACACTCCTGGGCTACATCTCCTGGTCTAGCCTTCTATGGTGACATTTATATTATGCCTTCAAAAACAAAATTTTACAATAGTAAGCCCAAATTGAGCCTCACACAACAAATACAAAAAAATAAGGCTTTACTTGGATCCCCTAAGTCTCTTTTGACTACAAAGACTCTCCTCACTAACACCCTATCTCTGTTTCTCTGTATCAGCTTTGCTTCTCTTTTTTCACTCTCTATTCGTGGCTTTAAAGCTAATCGGTGCTATCTGTTCATTTCTCCTTCTCGATCTCTCTGGATTTCTGACCTCTGTGTGCTCAAATCCTCCTCTAAGCATTAGCAATCATTGCTAAACACTTTCAGGGATGGTGGCCACCTATTCTATAACAAAATGGGTCCTGGGGCCTTCTCTATAGCGTTCTCTATGTTCATAGAGAAATACACTAAAAACTGTGAGAAATCGGCAAACTTCGATTTATCGGATTTGAAATGTTACCAATTCCGCCTCATAACTCCTATCAGGTCCGCCTTTATGTCACTTATCACATCTCCACCGTTGATTTGGGAGATTTAGACCCAACGGCTGTGGTTCATTTCAGGCGGCTCTTTCATACGGGGCTTATCCACCTGATAAGGGTGGTTTCCTCTCTCTAGGGCTTGGACAGGTGGCAGCCAATGTATGGGATTGGGCAGAGCCCAACCCAAACCACTTACCACCTTTAGCTTGCCCAAAACCCTGCTTATATCGTGATTTCCCTTTTATATTTAAAAATACATTAAAATATGAAATCCCACTCATATCGGACTTGAAACAATATATATTTGCTTTAACAAATCCTTTCAGGTCTAGTTTCATAGCGTCGGCACATTTTTTTTTTTTTCGTTTATTTAATGAAAATGTGATTTACAAAGGAAAACCTTGTTTTATGGATCTCAAAATATATCAATTTTTGTTCATATTTTTATTGGGTTTGGCTATCACAGTCATAGTTATTATCTTCCCCGCTCCATTGAAATGCTCCGATGTGATGTTACGATTGCGATTTGTCACTAATCGCATATCGCATAGACCCTCGGGCAATTTGGTAAGTGCTCCTTTGTATTTTCCAATTGTGATATCGTGATTCAACTTGGCACGTCGATTTTCATGCTTGATTAACAATATTTGTTGACCCCACTGATCATTGTCATGTATTCCTTGTGGTTTCCATTGATAGCCTCCGCTTGCCACCGCCGATTGCGATTTGCCAATCGGATCTGGTCCGTTGATCGGCCAGACCCGACGGCTCCGATGCAACGTTGTTTTAAGCCTATGATAAGCCTTATTTCACTCATTTCTTAAATTTTTTTGCCTCCCAATAGTGTAATCTGAATTTTTGAAAAGTTCTTCTCATACGATAGTTTCGAGTGTTTTAAGACTTAGAGGGTTTTCTAGGATCCATTTGGATCAGTTAACCATGTCAATAGTTTGGGGTTGAGACAATGAATGAGATAAACTTGAAAACAAATGGTCATATTGATATATATATATACATTATATGTATATATATACATATATCTGTATATATATACATTATATGTATATATATACATATATATGTATATATTATACATATATATGATTATTATACATATATTGTATATATATTATATTGTATATTATATACATTATATGTATATTATACATATTTGTATATAATATACATATTATGTAATATATATACATATATATGTATTTGATACTATTATGTTATTTACATATATATTGTTTTATATACATATTATGAATATATACATATATATGTTATATTACTATTATATGTAATATATATTATTATATATTATATTTATATATTATAATATATATATAATATATATAATTCTGAAGCTTAATGACACTCATCTAAGGTCCATCACATGATGCTTTGTGCTAATGAACGAGAAGACCCTTTAACGAATTTAGAGTTTCATTTATGCAGTACAATACCATGTATATCATATTTTTATTCACAAAAAATCTCAGTATAAGAAGACAAATGTAAAATATAGAATGGCCATTGCATGGGCATCACAATGAACTGATAAGACTATGAACATGCTGTGTTTTGTAACATATTCATTCTTTTTTACCATGTAAATATAGGAATATATGATTGAATTACTTTGCCATGCAAATGAGGTCATATAACCAAACGTTCTCCATGCAAGTCAATCTTGATGCATCTCCCATCAAATTAGACCTTGAGAACTCTAACCTCTCTTCCCATGGGCCAAATCTTACCCAAATTCATTCCATGTAGCTCAATTCCCATCCACTCCCAACTAGTTAAGTCTTGGGTCATTTTGGTGAAAAAAAAAGAGTTGTGCTCTAATGAGAATGACCTGATTTAGTGGACATGGCTTCAACAAATTTCCTATGAATCTACAACAACAGACCAGACCCTACTAGTTCTCTCTTCATCCTAATTAGGATTCAAAATATACAATGTTGTATGCAAAAAATGAGTTTAGTTTATGCCCTATGTAACCTTAATACTTCTTACAAATCTCTCACCAACTTTAACTCTAAACCTTTTCCAAGTAGAAAATGGGTTCCTAATCTGTATAATTCAAATATTTGTCTAAAAAATAGTACAAAAATTCAAACGATTGTAAAAGCAATGAGATTAAAGATTTATTTCTCAATTTAGATTCTATGAAGTGTGTGGATTAATGAACTTATTGTGGCTTCTTAGATTCTATTATTTAAATTGAAAAAATTCAAGATAAGATATGATGAGATAATTTTATTGATGTCCAATGAATGACCATGAAAATGTCAATGAGACTAATATTGGGTCAATTCATGTCCATACAAAGTGGGAGAGAACAAGTGATTCCCAGAAAAGAAAGATAACAACACAACTACTCAAATCTACATAATCAAAGATATACAAATTAAACAGCCAAGGATAGAGTACAAGGCTTTCTTACATAAGTAGGATAATGTGAGAGGACAACTGAGAACCCAAGGATGTCTCTCAAGCTTCACAACCAAGGACTTGGAAGTGAGACTGCCACTTGAGGATGAGGAGGGATTGACTGAGTCACTCTTAAACTTTCATCTAGAGACCTCTGTGACTCCCCTAACATCCAATATCAGAGGGAAGAAACTACTACTACATGACTAACCAAAGGACCTGCAAAAGTTGGAAGAGATGGAATATACCATGCATTCTTGTCTAGAATATGAAACTACCATCAATATCAAGAGGATTCTGTCTATATGTTGTTGACTTCTATTAAGTACATTCATGTCCATACAAAGTAGGAGAGCACAAGTCTTTCTAGAAAAGCAAGATAACAATGTAACTACTAAAATCTACATCATCAAAGATATACAAATCAAACAACGAAGGACAAAGTAGAAGAATTTGTTGCATAAGTAGGATGAAGCGAGAGGACCGCATAGAACACAAGGATGCCTCTCAAGCTTCACAACCAAAGACTAGGAAGTGAGATTGCCACCTGAGTATGAGGAGGGACTTACCGAGTCACTCCTAACCTCTCAACTAGAGACCTCAGTTACTCCCCTACCATCCAAGATCATAGAGAACAAACTACTACTATGTGACTGACCAGAGAACCTCCAAGAATCGAAACATCTAGTCTATGACATGACCTGTTGTCTAGAAGATGAAACTACCATCAAGATCAATATGAGTTTGTCTATCTATTGATTTTGCAAGAGATATCTCTATATCCAAATAAATATCTCCATACGCATCTCATTGAGTGGTCACTAGTGATCACCCGAGAAATCACACTTCTGATGGATTTAGTGGCAAGAATGGTGTTGTTGTCTACCTATCTTGCTGCCCTTGTATTCCTAGACTTGGAACTTTTGTTGGCCATTGTTATGAAGCTTATAAATGATATCAATGGTGTTAAGGGATACATGCATTTTCCTTCGAAATTTAGAGTATGACTAATTCATTTATTATTTGAAAACTACAATCTACTTGAGATTGAAGCTTCCTTTCACAATGTTTTCACACACACCAAAACAATCGTTCCTTATCACCTAAGGATGAGGAGGGACTAACGAAGTCACTCCTAACCTCTTAGCTAGAGACCTCAATGACTCCCCTAGCATCCTAGATGATAGAGAAGAAACTATTGTTATGTGACTGACCAAAGGACCTACAAAAATTGGAAGTGCTGGTCTATGACATGCTCTGGTGTCTAGAATATGAAAATACCATCAAGGTCAAGAGGAGCTTTTCTATCTGTTTGTGACTGTTATTGAGTAGAGTCATGTCCATACAAAGTTGGAGAGAATAAGTCATTCCTAGAAAAGAAAGATAACAACATAACTACTCAACTCTACATCATCAAAGGTATATAGATAAAACAACCAATGACAAAGTACAAGGTTTTATTTCGTAAGCATGATGAAGTGTGAGATCTATTAAGAACCCAAGGGTTCCTCTTAGGCTTCACAACCAAGGAGCAGGATGTGAGACTACCGCTTGAGGATGAGGAGGGACTGACCGAGTCACTCCTAAACTCTCATCTAGAGACCTCAGTGACTTCCCTAACATCCAATCTCATAGAGAATAAACTAATTCTATGTGACTAACGAGAGGACTTGTAAAAATTGGAAGAGATAGTCTATGGCATGCCTTGTTATCTAGAGGATTAAACTACCATCAAGATCAAGAGGATTCGGTCTATATTTTGGTGACTCTTATTAAGTACATTCACGCCCATAAAAAGTATGAGAGCACAATTCATTCCTAGAAAAGAAGGATAACAAAGTAATTACAGAACTCTACATCATCAAATATACACAAATAAAATAGACGAGGATAAAGTGCAAGGCTTTGTTGCATAATTATGATGAAGTGAGTGTTGGGTTGTGTTATATTCTTTCCACGATTAGCCCACATAGTTAACCGAGGGGTTAGAAGGGGGGCAGATCCCACTTCTTTGTGCCGATTGTGTAGCAGGGTGAGTCACAGGAGGTTTGAGGGGTGTAGGTAACCCCACTCTATGGGGTTAGTTTTGGACCCTATATTAGGTTGGGGAAACCTACCTATGGTTTTGTGCATGTTTTTTGCACATGGTTTTGGACGCGATGGTTTTCGGTCCATGGTATTGGATGCTTCAGCATGTATAAATGTGTATTGTAACAACAAAAGGAAAATAATGAAAAATCAAGCTGGTAGTCCCAGTTTTGAGATCCAAGGGAAATCTCTGTGTATATGTGTTTTATGTGTTATACTCTTGCATTATTTATTCTCTATGTTTTGAGATTCGTATGTAGGTAATTTTTGTATGGGGTTAAAACCTACATTTGGTATTGGATTTGTTTTGGCTTCAAGGGGACGTCTTTGTTGCTGAGGGGTTTCGTGTAGGCATGTGGTAGACCCTATTTAGGGGGAGATCTACGGGGTCGATTCTGGTGGTGGAAGAAGATGGCGAGTAGTGGAAAGATAGAGATTGAGAGATTTAATGGTTAGAGTTTTGAGTTATGAAATCTAAAAATGGAGGATTTGTTGGTGGATAGAGATCAGTGGGCCACGGTAGATCAAGGTACTAAACCAACGAGACTGTCTGATGAAGAATGGAAGAAGTTGGATTAGAAGGCAAAGAGCACAATACGGTTGTGTGTCTTAGATTTGGTATTGCTAAATGTATCAGGGGAAGCTATGGGGAAGGCTTTGTGGGACAAATTAGGCACTTTATACAAATCTAAGTCTCTGGTGAATAAAATATTCCTACGGAAAAAGTTGTATAACCTGAGGATGAAAGATGGAGACTTGGTGACAGAGCATCTGAATGCATTTAATACTGTGGTAAGTTAGTTATCATCTATTGATATTAAAATTTCATATGAAGATAAGTGCATCAGGTTGCTATGTTCCCTACCAGATTCGTGGGATAGTCTGGTTATTGCAATAGGTGGCAATGCATATGCGTTGTAGTTTGATGAAATAGTCTCATCCTTGCTGACCAAGGAAATGAGATAGAAAAATGTGGAGAGCCAGAATGGTGATGCCTTGTTTTTACGAGGACAGTCCCAGAATAGAAACAAAAATAAGTGTTCAAGTGGGAGGCCTAAATCAAGAGGGAGATCTAAATCTCTAGGAAAACCTGTAAAGGTGGTGTGCTGGAAATGCAGAAAGGAAGGGCACTACAAAAGGCACTATAAATCTGAAGCTCCTAGTAAAGTAAAGGGATCTAATGATGCTCCTTCTGCAGAGGCGAAAACCACCTCAGATGAAGGTGGGGATGTTTACTTGGCTTCTTCAAGTACACATGTAGATCACGAGGCATGGTTGATAGACTCATGTTCATCTTTTTAATTCACTCCCCAGAGAGAGTGGTTCTCAAAGTATGAGAAATATGATGGTGGTGATGTCTTATTGGTGGATAACAAGAAAGCTATAATCATTGGACGAGGAAAAGTAAAGTTGAAGTTGCAAGGTGGAAGGGTTAGAACACTTCCAGGTGTTTTGCATATTCCTATATTAGCCAGAAATCTGATTTCTATAAGCAAGCTGGGTGATGCAGGTGTAAAAACAGTGTTTGAAAAGGATACCTACAAGATGGTGTGGGGGGGCACTAGTATTATTGTGAGGAGTTTGAATTGGAACACTCTACAACCTACAAGGTAGCAATGTTGTTGATGGATGCAACAATTCTATGGTTCCTGAAAGTGGAGAAGAAAACCTAGTAGTCTTTGAGAGAAGACCATGTTGTGGCATCAAAGGCTTGGACATATTGGAGAGAAGGTCCTTCGAATACTTCATGGTAAAGGTATGGTAGAAGGTATTTGTAATAGCTCTCTAGATTTTTATTTCTATGAAAATTGTGTATATGGGAAGTAGAATCGGTGAGTTTCCCCTCTAGTGGTAAGAGGGCGAAACATATATTAGAGCTTGTGCACAGTGATGTGTTTGGACCTATGAAGGTTCCATCACTGGGTAATTCAGTGTACTATGTATCCTTTATAGATGACTTCTCAAGGAATACATGGATATATTTCCTTAAGAAGAAATCTAAAGTCTTTGACAAGTTTAAAGAATTTAAGTCTCTGGTGGAAAACCAGACAAAGAAGAAGATAAATGTGTTGAGGACAGATAACGATGGAGAGTTTTGCAGTAACGAATTTGAAGATTTCTATAAGAATTGTGGTATAGCATGGTAGAAGACTACTCCATACACACTATAGCAAAATGGAGTTGCAGAAAGAATGAACAAGGCGTTCATGGAAAGGGAAAGAAGCATGTTCAATGGTGACGGGTTAGGATAGGAATTCTGGGCAGAGGCAGTGGAGACGACATGTTACCTAATCATTAGATCACATTTATCAGCGTTGGAAGATAAGACTCCATAAGAGGTATGGACTAGTAAGGAACCCTCTCTTTCACACCTGAGGGTATTTGGATGTGATGCATATGTACATGTTCCAAAGGAGAAATGAACCAAGTTGATGAAAAGTGCATCTTTATTGGGTATAAGGATGGTTTAAAGGGTTATAAGCTTTGGAACCCAGTAACAAGGAAGGTTGTGTACATCCAAGATGTGTTATTCAGAGAGGTGAAAGATGTTATTAAACATGAAGTCCAAAAAAAGGAACCTGAGAAGATAGAGTTTGTGCTAAAGGAGGAAGAATGAGGCTCTACAACAGAGAAGGAATCAGAAGATGAAGAGCCACAAACTCTGGGTGTGAGAAGATCAGTTCGAGAAACAAGGCAGCCAAAAAGGTATAGTCTATCTAATTTCTATTCAAATTTTGCTTTATATATTACGAATTATGATCCCATAACTATAAAGGAAGCAGTGGATTCAGAGGATGGAAAACTCTAGAAAGAGGCCATGGTTGATGAAATGGTATCTTTACAAAAAAATGACGCTTGGGATCTAGTGGAGTTGTTGGCTAAAAGGAAACCCATTGGAAGAAAATGGGTGTTCAAAAATAAGCTAAATACAGAAGGAAAGGTGGAGAAATACGCAGCTCCGTTGGTAGCAAAATTCTATTCCTAGGTGCTTGGAATTGATTTTGGTGATATTTTTTCTCCTGTTGCTAAGGTAGCTTCTACTAGATTACTTTTATATGTTGCTTCTGCTTTTGATTTGGAGATAGAAGAGATGGATATGAAGACAACATTTCTTCACTGGGATCTAGAAGAGGAGATCTACATGAAGAAACCTGAATTCTTTGCAGTGAAGGGTAAGAAAGAACTGGTATGCAAGTTAAAGAAGTCTCTGTATGGGTTAAAACAATCACCAAGGATGTGGTATTAGAAATTTTATATATTTATACGGGAGTTGGATTCACCAGAAGCAAAGAAGATCACTATGTGTTTTATAAATTAATTGGTGACCGTGTTTTTTATTTGGTCTTCTATGTGGATGATATGTTGTTGGTTGGAAATGATAAAGAAATTATCCAGGATTTGAAGACCCAATTGTCTTCCAAATTCGACATGAAAGATCTTGGTGCTGCAAACTATATTTGGAAATTAAAAGAGATCGAGAAAAGATGAAGCTCTAGTTAAATCAAAGGAAGTATATTGAGAAGATATTGCAGAGGTTTAATATGCAGGATAGTAAACCAGTGAAGGCTCATACTCTGTAGATTTGAAGTTATCTACTAAATAGTGTCCCAAGACACAAGAACAGGAAGATAATATGTCCCATGTTCCATATGCAAGTGCAGTCAATAAGTTGATGTATGTGATGGTCTGTACTAGACCAGACATTGCACATGTAGTGGGAGCATTGAGCAGGTTTATGTCAAAACTAGGGAAGGAGCATTGGACAATAGTGAAGCGGGTTTTCAAATATTTGTGTGGCACTAGTGATTATGATTTGTGCTACCAAGGAAGACCAGGCGTGGATAGTGTTGGATATTTGTGGCTTTGTTGATGCAAACTGGGATGGAGATCTAGATCAGAGAAGATCTACAAGTGGGTATGTGTTTAACCTATTTGGAGGTGCAGTGAGTTGAATGAGTAAGAAACAATATGTAGTGGCACTATCAACTACAGAGGTAGAATACATGACAACCATTTATGCAAGCAAGGAAGCAGTTTGGTTGTAGGGATTGTGTTCAATTATGGGGTTAGTACAGGGAGCTATAAGGATAGACTGTGACAGCCAAAGTGCAATTTTCTTGGCAAAGAACCCTGCATATCATTCAAAGACAGAGCACATTAATGTTCAGTATCACTTTGTGAGGGATGTGATAGATGACATAAAAGGTGTTGTTGGTAAAGGTGGACACTTTGCAGAATACTGCAAATGCATTGACAAAATCTATTAGCTTTGAGAAGTTCTCTTGGTGTAGAGAAACTAATCTCTCTTGTGGTCCCGTGTGGAATGAAAACAACAAGTGGGAGAATGTTGGGTTGTGTTATATTCTTTCCATGACTAGCCCATGCAGTAGTTAGCCAGGAGGTTAGAAGGGAGGTGGAGCCCCCGTTCATTGCGCTAGTTGTGTAGTGGGGGGAGTCATAGGTTTTGAGGGGTGCAGGTAACCCCACTGTATGGGGTTCTGGGAATTGCCCCAGAAAATTTTGGTTTTAGACCCTATATTAGGTTGGGTGGACCTGCCTATTGTTTTGTGCATGTTTTTCACACATGGTTTTGGATGTGATGGTTTTTGGTCCATGATTTTGGACACGATGGTTTTCAATCCATGGTATTGGATGCTTTGGCATGGATAAATATGTATTGTAACATTGAAAGGAAAATAATGAAAAGTCAAACTGGTAGTCTTGGTTTTGGGATCTAGGCTAAAATATCTGTGTATATGTGTTTTATGTGTTATGAACTCATATTTTTTATTTTTTGTGTTTTAAGATTCATATGCAGGTAATTTCTCTACAGGGTTAAATCCTACAGTGAGAAGACTACTGAGAACCTAAGATACCTCTCAAGCTTCACAACAAAAGACTAGGAAGTGATACTTCCACATGAGGACGATGAGGGACTAACTAAGTCACTACTAACCTCTTAGCCAAAGAACTGAATGACTCCTCTAACATCCAAAATCATAGAGAAGAAACTAATGCTATGTGACTGACCAGAGGACCGACGAAAATTGGAAGAGTTCATCTATCACATGCCCCATTGTCTAGAAGATGAAACTACGATCATTCCCAAGATGAGTCTATCTAGCTCTTGATGTTGTGAGAGATATCTTTATATCCAAAACAATATCTCCATATGAATCTCATTGAGTGGTCACTAGTGATCACCAAAGAAATCACACATCCCATGGATTTGGTTGCAATAATGGTAGTGTTGACTACCTATCTTGGTGCCCTTGTATTCCTAGACTTGGAAATTTTATTAGCCATTCTTATGCATTTCATAAATGTTGTCAATGGTTTTCTTGGATACATTCATTTTCCTCCCGAATTTGGAATAAACACTAATTCATTTATTATTTGAAAACTAGAATCTTCTTGATATTGAAGCTTCCTTTCACAATGTTTCCATAGACATTGGGAAAATTATTCCTTTCCACTTGAGGATGAGGAGGGACTAATCGAGTCACTCTTAGCCTCTTAGCTAGAGACCTTAGTGACTCCCCTAACATCCAAGATCATAGAGAAGAAACTACTGCTATGTGACTGACCAATGGACCTATAAAAGTTGGAAGAGATGGTCTATGGCATGCCCTATTGTAATGAAGATGAAACTACCATCAAGATCAAGATGAGTATCTCTATCTATTGGTGACTACTATTAAGTACATTCATGTCCATACAAATTGTGAGAGAACAAGTCATTCCTGGAAAAGAAATATAATAACATAACTACTCAACTCTTCATCATCAAAGATATACAAATGAAACAACCAAGGAAAGAGTATAATGTTTTATTCCATGAGTAGGATGAAGTGAGAGGACCCATGAGAACCCAAGGATGCCTCTCAAGCTTCACAACTAAGTACTAGGAAGTGATATTTACACTTGGCTATGGGGAGGGACTCATCGAGTGACTCCTTTACATGGAGAATGTGGAAGTCCTGAAACCTTTTCAACGTTGAAGTAGTTGTACACAGTACCATTTTACTGGTTGAAATGATGTTGCTTGATGACCTATAATGTTGAAACTACCTACATATGACCCTCCTGCAATAATATTTATGTGTAACTGATGTCATGTTAATAGTTATTTTCCCACTACACATGAATAACTCCAACCATTTGTTCCTTCCATCTGTTGCTTGCGTTTTCTTTCTTTAATGTTGATTAATAATATAAACTAATGACAAATATTTATATATTAACATAGAAATGAAAAACCATCTTGAAATTTCCTTAGATAAGGAGGATATCTATAAGTTGCTCTTAAAAATAGTACTTGTACTAAGTACCTAAATATATGATTGTTTTATGACTACCATTTCTAATCCATTAGTGAATACTCTTCAAAATAATTTGAAATCTAAAGGTCAACAAAACAAAACAACATGAGATGACATTACCCAGTGTTTTATTCATCCAATGAGCCTTGGAGAAAACAAACGAAGGTGAAAGCCAATTGTATCTTCAACAAGGAATGATACAAAAACAATATTTTTCTAGGCTACTGCTTTACCTTGTTCCAAGTTTAGCAACAATAGTTTCCTTTAGGCTCTCTAATGTCGAGTATGGACACGCTAAAGGAATTTTTCCCAGTTTTAAATCTGACTTTGATTTCAATTTGTTAACTTGATAAATCAAGTTCCTTCTAATTTCATTTTAAACTTTAGATTTCACTTACTCAATCATGATCAAAACAACTAGGGTATCAACCTTGAACATGCCGGAAATTTTACATGGAGGTCTTTGAACATGTTAGGACTTGTATGTTGGGTTGTGTTATATTCTTTCCACGACCAGCCCACGTAGTTAACTACGGGGTTAGAGGGGGGGCGAAGCCCCCCCTTCGTTGCGCCGATTGTGTAGCAGGGGGGAGATGGGGGGGTCACAGGGGGTTTGAAGGGTGCAGGTAACCCCACTCTATGGGGTCTGGGGTAGCCCCCCAAAAATTTTGGTTTTGGAACCTATGTTAGGTTGGGTGGACCTAGCTATGGTTTTGTGCATGATTTTCACACATGTTCTTGGATGTGATGGTTTTCAGTCCATGATATTGGATGCTTTGGCATGTATAAATATATATTGTAACATTGAGAGGAATATAATGAAAAATTAGGCTAGTAGTCTCTATTTTGGGATCCATGGGAAAATCTCTATGTATATGTGTTGTATGTGTTATGCTCTCATATTGTTTATTCTCTATGTTTTAGAATTCATATGCAGGTAATTTCTGTATGTGGTTAAAACCTACATTTGGTATCAGAGCTATTTTGGCTTCAAGGGGATGCCTTTGTTGTTGAGGGGTTTCGCTCGGGCTTGTGGTAGAGCCGGTTCAGTGGGAGATCTGTGGGATCAATTTTGGTAGTGAAAGAAGATGGCGAGTAGTGGAAAGATAGAGATTGAGAAAATTAATGATCAAAGTTTTGAGTTGTGGAAACTCAAGATGGAGGACCTATTGGTGGATAAATATTAGTAGATCACGGTAAATCTAGGTACTAAACCAACAAGAGTGTCTGATGAAGAATGGAAGAAGGTAGATCAAAAGGAAAAAAGCACACTATGATTGTGTGTCTTAGATTTAGTATTGTTGAATGTATCAGGGGAAGCTACAACGAAGGCTTTGTGGGACAAGTTAGGGACTTTGTACCAATCTATGTCTTTGGTGAATAAATTGTTCCTATAGAAAAATCTGTATAACGTGAGGATGAAAGATGGAAATTCGGTGACAGAGCATCTGGATGCATTTAATATTGTGGTAAGTCAGTTATCGTCTGTTGATCTCAAAATTTTAGATGAATATAAGTGCATTAGTTTGTTGTGTTCTCTACCAGATTCACGGGATAGTCTGGTTATTACAATAGGTAGCAATGCAATTGCCTTGTAGTTTGATGAAATAGTCTCATCCTTGCTGGCAGAGGAAATGAGACAGAAAAATATGGAGATCCAGAATGGTGATGCATTGTCTATACGAGGACGGTCGCAGAACAAAAACAAAAATAAGTCATTGAGTGGGAGATCTAAATCTAGATGGAGATCAAAATCCCCAAGAAAACCTATAAAGGTGGTGTACTAGAAATGCAGAAAGGAAGGGCACTACAAAAGGGACAATAAATCTAAAACTCCTGACAAAGGAAAGGGATTTGGTGATGCTCCTTCTGCAGAGGCGAAAACCACCTCAAATGAAGGTGGGTATGTGTACTTGGCTTGTTCAATTACACATGTAGATCATGAGGCATGGTTGATTGACTCAGGTGCATCCTTTCACTTCACTCCCCATAGAGAGTGGTTCTGCGAGTATGAGAAATATGATGGTGGTGATGTCTTCTTAGGGAATAATAGGAAGGATAGAATTGTTGGTCATGGAAAAGTAAAGTTGAAGTTGCAGGGTGGAAGGGTTAGAACACATCCGGGTGTTCTCTATATTCCTGCATTGGCCAAAAATCTGATTTATGTAAGCATGTTGGATGATGTAGTTGTAAAAATAGTGTTCGAGAAGGATACCTGCAAGATGGTTCGGGGATCACTGGTATTGATGGGGGGAGTTTGGACCGGAACTCTATGCATGCTACAAGGTATCACATTTTTTGATGGGTGCAATATTTTTGTGGTTCTTGAAAGTGGAGCAGAAAACCTTGTGGTCTCTGGAGAGAAGACCATGCTGTGGCATCAAAGGCTTGGACATATTGGAGAGAAGGGCCTTCGAATACTTCATGGTAAAGGGATGGTAGAAAGTATGAGTAATAGACCTCTAGATTTTGATTAATGTGAAAATTGTGTATATGGGAAGCAAAATCCGGTGAGTTTCCCCTCTGGTGGTAAGAGGGTGAAACATATATTAGAGCTTGTGCATAGTGATGTGTTTGGACCTATGAAGGTTCCACCATTGGGTAAGTCTGTGTAGTATGTATCATTTATAGATGACTTATCAAGGAATACATGGATATATTTCCTTAAGAAGAAATATGAAGTCTTTGACAGGTTTAAAGAATTTAAGGCTCTGGTGGAAAACTAGATAGAGAAGAAGATAAAGGTGCAGAGGACAGATAATGGTGGAGGGTTTTGCAGTTAGGGATTTGAAGAATTCTGTAAGCAGTGTGGTATAGCATGGCAAAATACTACTCCATATACACGTCAGCAAGATGGAGTTGGAGAAAGAATGAACAAGATGTTCATGGAAAGGGAAAGAATCATGCTCAGTGGTGCCAGGTTAGGATAGGATTTCTGGGCAGAGGCGGTGGAGACACCATGTTACCTAGTCAACATATCAATTTCATCGGAATTAGAGGATAATACTCCACAAGAGGTATGGACTGGTAAGAAACCCTCTCTTTGACATTTGAAGGTATTTGGATGTGATGCATATGTACATGTTCCAAAGGAGAAATGAACCAAGTTGGATAGTAAATCTGAAAAGTGCATCTTTATTGGGTATAAGGATGATTTAAAGGGTTATAAGCTTTGGAACCCAATAACAAGGAAGTTTGTGTATAACTAAGATGTGGTGTTCAGAGAGGTGAAAGATGTTATTAAACATGAAGTCTAAAGAAAGGAACCTAAGAAGATATAGTTTGAGTTAAAGGAGGAAGAATCAGACTCTACAGTAGACGAGGAATCAGAAGATGAAGAGCCACAAACTCTGAGTGTGAGAAGATCAATTCAAGAAAGAAGACAACTAGAAAGGTATAGTCCATCTGCTTTCTATTGAAATTTTTCTTTATCTACTACTAATGGCGATCCTAAAACTGTAAAGAAGTAGTAGATTCAGAGGATGGAAAACTCTGGAAAGAGGCCATGCTTGATGATATGGCATCTTTGCACAAAAATGAGGCTTAGGATCTGGTGGAGTTTCCAGCTAGAAGGAAACCCATTGGTAGCAAACAGGTGTTCAAGAAGAAAACAAATGTAGAAGGAAAGGTGGAGAAATACAAAGCTCGGTTGGTAGCAAAAGGTTATTCCCAGGTGCTAGGAATTGATTTTGGTGATATTTTTTCTCCTATTGCCAAGGTAACTTCTATTAGATTACTTTTATCTTTTGTTGATGCTTTTGATTTTGAGGTAGAACAGATGGATGTGAAGACAAAATTTCTTCATGGGGATCTGGAAGATGAAATCTACATGAAGCGACCTAAAGGCTTAGCAGTGAAGGGTAAGAAAGAACTGTTATGCAAGTTAAAGAAGTCTTTATATGGGTTAAAACAATCACCAAGGATGTGGTATCAGAAATTTGATACATTTATATGGGGACTTGGCTTCACCAAAAGCAAAGCAGATCACTGTGTGTATGTTAAATTAATTGGTGACCGTGTCCTTTATTTGGTCTTATATATGCATGATATGTTGCTAGTTGGAAATGACAAAGAAATTATCGAGGATTTGAAGACCCAATTGTCCTCCAAATTCAACATGAAAGATATCAGTGTTGCAAACTGGATTTTGGGTATGGAAATTAAAAGAGATCGGACAAAGAGGAATTTTTGGTTACACCAGAGGAATTATGTCGAGGCAATATTGCAGAGGTTTAATATGCAAGATAGTAAACCAATGAAGGTTCCTATTCCTATAGGTGTAAAGTTATCTGCTAAATAGTGTCCCAAGACACAAGAAGAAGAAGAGGGACATGTCACATGTTCCATATGCAAGTGCAGTCGGTAGGCTAATGTATGCGATGGTCTATAGTAGACTAGACATTGCACATGCAGTGGGAGTATAGAGCAGGTTTATGACAAAACCATGAAAGGAGCATTGGACAACAATGAATCATGTTTTCAGGTATTTGCGTGGCACTAGTTATTATGGTTTGTGCTACCAAGGAAGACCAAGATTGGACAGAGGGTTGGATATTCATGGCTTTGTTGATGTAGATTGGGCTGGAGATCTGGATCAAAGAAGAGCAACAAGTGGGTATGTTTTTAACCTATTTGGAGGTATAGTGAGTTGGATGAGTAAGAAACAATCTATAATGGTACTGTCAGCTACATAGGCAGAATACATGGCAGCCACTCATGCAAGCAAGGAAGCAGTTTGGTTGTAGAGATTGTGTTCAAATATGGGGGTAGTATAGGGAGGTGTAAGGATATACTGTGATAGCCAAAGTGAATTTTCTTGGCAAAGAACCCTGCATATCATTCAAAGACAAAGCACATTTATGTTCAGTATCACTTTGTGAGGGATATGATAGAAGACAAAAAGGTGTTGCCGGTAAAGGTTGACACTTTGAAGAATACTGCAGATGCATTGACAAAATCTATGAGCTTTGAGAAGTTCTCTTGGTGTAGAGAAACAATGGGAATTGCAGGGATGGATAAATAACTAATCTCTGTAGTGCCCCCCTGTGGAAAGAAAATAACAAGTGGGAGAGTGTTGGGTTGTGTTATATTCTTTCCACGATTAGCCCATGTAGTTAACTGTGGGGTTAGAGGTGGGGAAGGTAACCCCACTCTATGGGCTCCAAGGCAACGCCCCAAAATTTTCTTGTTTGGTAACCTATGTGAGGTTGGGTGGACCCACCTATGGTTTTGTTCATGATTTTCACACATTTTCTTGGACGCGATGGTTTTTGGTCCATGGCATTGGATGCTTCATCGTGTATAAATATGTCTTATAGCATTGGAAGGAATATATGAAAAATCAAGCTGGTAGTCTCGGTTTTGGGATCCCGGGGAAAATCTCTGTGTATATGTATTTTATGTGTTATGCTCTCGCATTGTTTATTTCCTATGTTTTAGAATTTGTATGCAGGTAATTTCTGTACAGTGTTAAAACATACATTGTCCACATCTTACTCATTGATCTGAGATTAGTGCTAAAGGTTCATTTTTAAAATCAACATTTAAAGACTAAAATTTAAAAGAACTAGAATGACATAGGTAATACATAGCCAATTGATAACAAAGTTCTCTCATATGGGCTACATCTATGGGTTCAATTAAATTAACAAATCGATCCATTCATAAAGATGCAAAGTACGTCATGTTTCCTCTTTACATCAAAATAGTGGCTTCAATCCATAGAAACTATCTCTGATGTTCTCCAGGAAGATGAAAATAGATTCTTCCTACAATCCATGAACTTAGGATTGCCTTATTCTCCCGATTAAGGGGCACTCTGCTGCTGATTCAATCCCATAGCCCAAATCTATTGCATTTTATTCTTTCTAAAGCATTGTTGAAACCGAAGGAATTTTAGATGGAAACATAGGCAACTAACTCATACATGTCTTCATACTTAGGAAAAATATTCCTCTTACTCATTTATCCAACTAGAAAAATAGATTAGTTAGCATTCTAGTGCATAGACTACGATATGTGTGGCAAATTTACTTATAGAGGTGGTGGGTCCTTAAATTGTTTCAACTCTTGATTTGTAGATCGCCTTTTTTTATCTCATTAAGAAACATTCTCCGACTTGCTTGCTTGTGTTTTTGAGTTCTTCCATCACCTTCCCATTTCCATCCATCATGGGAGTCCTGATTAAGGTACACTATGGAATCATTGGAAAGCTCATGAAATTTCAAGTAACTTATGGATTTTCTATTTCACTTGGAATTTACTGGTATTGTGGCATAACATATTTCATAATTAAGTCTTGGTTAGTAGACTATTTTGTGTCTATCTGGTTA
Organism: Pinus taeda; assembly: GCA_000404065.3. Lineage (NCBI taxonomy): Eukaryota > Viridiplantae > Streptophyta > Pinopsida > Pinales > Pinaceae > Pinus > Pinus taeda. Next base: position 66,459 of record APFE030810197.1, read on the forward strand.
GTATATTTACATTTGGGATAAAAAAACATTAAGTTTTATTGTTGATTTGGTTTCCAATTTTGTAAACCACAAAAGCAGAGTATGTCTATCTATTGGTGATTGCTATTAAATACATTCATGTCCATACAAAGTGAGAGAGAACAAGTTATTCCTGGAAAAGAAAGATAATAAATGAACTACTCAACTTTACATCATCAAAGATATACAAATCAAACATCCATGGATAGGGTAGAAGGCTTGGTTGCATAAGAAGGATGAAGTGAGAGGATCATTGAGAACCCAAGGATGCCTCTCAAGCTTCACAACCAAGGACTAGGAAGTAAGATTGACACCTGAGGATGAGGAGGGACTGGCCATGTCAATCCTAACCTCTCCGCTAGAGACCTCAGTAACTCCCCTAACATCCAATATCATAGATAAGAAATTACAACTATGTGACTAACCAAACGACCTGCGAAAATCAAAAGAGATGGTTATGACTTGCCCTCTTGTATATAAAACGAAATTGGCATCAATATCAAGAGGAGTACATCTATTTGTTGGTGTTGTGAGAGCTATCTTTAAATCCAAAACAATATCCCCATGTGCATCTCATTGAGTGGTCGCTAGTGATCACCTAAGAAATCACACACCTGATGGACTTAGTTGCAAGAATGGTGGTGTTGCTAGCCTATCATGGTTCCCTTGTATTCCTAGACTTGTAACTTCTATTAGCCATTGTTATGAATTTTATAAAGGGTGTCAATGGTGTTCTTGGATACATGCATTTTCCTCCTGAATTTGGAACACAAAGTAATGCATCTAGTATTTTAAAACTACAATCTCCTTGATATTGAAGCTTCCTTTCACAATGTTTCTGTAGACACCCGAACAATCCTTCCCTGCCACTTGAGGATGAGAAGGGGTTGACCAAGTCACTCCTAACCTCTCAGCTAGATACCTCGGTGACTCCCCTAACATCCAAGATCATAGAGAACAAACTACCATTATGTGACTGACCATAGGACCTACAAAATTTGGAAGAGATGGTTTATGACACACCTTGTTGTCTAGAAGATGAAACTACCATCAAGATCAAGAGGATTTTGCCTATCTATTGGTGACCACTATTACGTATATTCATGTTGATACAAAGTGAGAGAGCACAATTCTTTCCTAGAAAATAAAGATAACAACATAACTACTCAACTCTACATCATCAAAGATATATAAATAAAACAACCAAAGGCATAGTACAAGGCTTTGTTCCATAAGCAGGATGAAGTGAGAGGACCCTTGAGAACCCAAGTATGCCTCTCAAGCTTCACAACTAAGAACTAGGAAGTGATATTTCCACCAGACGATGAGGAGGGATAGACTGAGTCACTGCTAACCTCTCAGCTAGAGACCTTAGAGACACCCCTAACATCTAAGATCATAGAGAATAAAGTATTGCTATGTGACTGACCAGAGGACCGGTAAAAATTGGAAGAGTTGGTCCATATTGACATGCCCTATTTTCTAGAAGATGGAAATACCATAAATATAAAGACGAGTATGTCTATCTGCTAGTGTTGTGAGAGATATCTATATATCCAAAACAATATCTCCATATAGATCTCATTAAGTGGTGACTATTGAGCACCCGTGAAATCACACACCTCATGGATTTAGTGGCAAGAATGGTGGTGTTGTCTCCCTATATTGGTTCCCTTGTATTTCTAGACTTGGAACTTTTGATAGACATTGTTATGAACTTTGTAAATGGTGTCAATGGTGTTATTGGATGCATGAATTTTCCTCCTGATTTTGGAATACTAACTAATGCATTTATTATTTCAAAACTACAATTTGCTTGAGATTGAAGCTTCCTTTCACAATGTTTCCACAGACACTGGAACAATCATTCCCTACCACCAGAGGATGAGGAGGGACTAGCTGAGTCACTTCTAACCTCTCATCTAGAGACCTCAGGGACTTCCCTGACATCCAAGATGATAGAGAAGGGACTACTTCTATGTGACTGACGAGAGGACCTACAAAAATTAGAAGATTTGGTGTATGGCATGCCCTATTGTCTATAATATGAAACTACCATCAAGATCAAGAAGAGTCTACCCATATGTTGGTGAATTATATTAATTACATTCATGTGCATAGAAATCTAGAGATAACAAGTTATTCCTTGAAAATAAATATAATAACACAACTACTCAACTCTACATCATCAAATATATACAAATCAAACAACAAAGGACAATGTACAAGGTTTTGTTGCATAAGAAGGATGAAGTGAGAGAACCATTGAGAGCCCAAAGATGCCTCTCAAGCTTCACATCAAAGGTCTAGGAACTGATATTGCCACTTGAGTTTTTCTTAGGGTCTAACTTGGTTATCCTTTCATTTGAAATGTTGGCATACATCGTAGAAGAAAATATTTTATTATGATTGACTCGAAGCTTCCACTGAGACGATGCTTCCTTTGGGGTTTTTCTTTCATCACCATTGTTGGATATCTACATAGTATTTTTTTTTGTTGTCAGTGTTGGCTTGGAATAAAACATGTTGGGAACACACCCATTCTCCATCATAAATCTGACTATCTATGTGATGGTGCAATTCCATATCTTAACCACTCTATTTTGGTGTGGGATGTAGGTTACAATAAATTATCTTTTAATCCCATACTTAGTTCACTAAACACTTAAGAATTCAATTTTTATAAAGTTCACCCACATTTTTCTACTATAATTCTCAAAAAATAGAAGGAAATACTTACCATTGTTGACTGATGTTGTGTTTATCTATCCACAAACATCTCCATGAACTAGTAGAGATCAATTTTTTAATGGATGAAATGAAATTGAAAATCTGCTTAAAACTATGAAATAAAATGCTAATTATATGATAGAAATGCAGCTTAAGGGAAATATCTTCCAAGTAAATTCATAAAAACACACTACGATGAAAAAAATTCACTCAATACAACCAAGAGATTTAGAGAGATAGATTGAAACACAACTATAACAATCACATATTACCTAGGATATTTCTTGCATGATGACAAGTGATGGGTAATAGGATGCCATTAAGCTTCTTGATTGCACTGGAGGTGGTGTGATCAATACCTTTTAGATGAAATAACAAGTGGTTTTGTGTTGCCAATGTTGTTTCAAGAATGAATTGTCTAACCGTTGCTTCACTCCCAACTTCTGAATTATCATCGCAATATGACTATTGTTCATATTGTTTCTAAGAGAATAAATATTGAAAGTATTTCTGCTATTTACTTTATCCTCCATAACTCAACGGATCTGAAGCTATTGGGAAAGAGGTTCAACTTGTGTTATATGTAATTTTTCCACTGAAAAAAGGGGCTCTTATTGTTGTTTGCATAAAGTAAAAAAAAATTATCCGTTTTACCATTTTATAAGATGGAAAGCCTATCCTTTAGTGAAATCTCCTCTATTTATTTATTTCAACTAACCATTTCACTATTCCTCCCCCCTCATATCTTTAAAGCCCTAGTAATGGTTTTATTGCAAGCTATATGAAAATCCTTGCAACGTACAAATATTCTAAAGAAATAATTTTTCAAAACGTGTGGTCTATTGATAATCATATTGTGGGGAGGCTCAAAATGGAAGAAAACCATGAACATAGTAAAATTGTTGACAATTTTAGTTTTTATAGATTCATCAATAAGATGCTTGTAAGATGTTTTCTTATGATTGTGTTCTTAGTGCTTATGCGTGGTAAGTGCAATTGCATTTTGGCTTGTCAAACTTCCAAAATATATGAAAATAAATTCATCATCTTTTGACAATTTTGTTTTCTTTACCTCAGGCTCTGCACTCAAATTCCTACCACCAACACTAAGGTCTTTCATACCTTGTATGCCAATCACCCAAAACCCTTGTGACATTTAACTAACAGTTCAAATAAACATCATCCACACATCCTCCTAATCCTTGAATATTTATTCTATGTCTTATGCAATAAGGCTTGTCATCCCTTTACATTTTTGCAACCCATCCATGCATAGGAAAAACAAATTAACAATCTCCAGCATTTACAACTAGTAGATTTCTCCCGAAAACCATTATAGTTAGGGTTGTTGTACTTGATGGGAGAATAATGCGAAGTAAATAAGCCTTGTAAAATGATTTTTCTATCTCTGTAAAAAAAATATAATTGCTTTCTCTAGTGTTAAAGGAAAATCAGGATTCTCTACAATGCACCTAGATTGATTGTCATTAACAAAATGGGTAGCATTTGTTCCAGGATTTCCATAAAACACCACATAAAAAACAACGGGACATTGGAAACAGGAATTTTGGTCATATTCTTTCGAAAAAATCAATAATGCATAAATTTACAGCTTCCATGTTTTGATAACCTCCTATTATCAGACCAAAATTAAGAGTTGAGGATTAGCATAAAGTTTGTTGCCAAACATTCTCTATTTCTATTTCAAACAATGTTGGAAATAATCTTGAAGTATATATATTACTCCTTTATAACACTGATGAAACCCTTCAAATCTTATTAGCAATATACTAATTTAGAATTCGCCTTATTAGCCCATGGAAAAGTTGGCAGTTCTAAAACCTTTTCGAGGCTGAAGTAGTTGTACACAATACCATTTTACTGGTTGAAATGATGTTGCTTGATGACCTATAATGTTGAAACTACCTACATAAGACCCCCCTGAAATAGTATTTATGTGCAATTGATGTCATATGAACAATTATTTCCCATCTAGACAGGAATAACTCCAACCATTTGTTCCTTCTGACTGTTGCTTGCATTTTCCTCCTTTAATGTTGATTAATAATACAAAATAATAACAAATATTTTCTATATTAACACAACCATGGAAAACCATCTTTAAATTTCCTTAGATAAGGAGAGAATTTATAAGTTGTTCTTGGAAATAATACTTATACAGAATAACGAAATATATCATTGTTTAACAACTACCACTTCTAATCCATCAGTGAATACTCTTCAGAATAATTTGAAATCTAAAGGTCAACAAAATAAAATAGTAGGAGGTGGCATTATATAGTGTTTTATTCATCCAATAAGCCTTTGGGAAAACAAAATAAGGTGAAGGCCAATTCTATCTTCAACATGCAATGACGCAAAAAAAATATTTTTCTAGTCTAGTGTTTTTCCTTATTCCAAATTAAGCAACAATAATTTTTTTTAGGCCCTCTGATTTTCTGTATGGACACGATAAAGCCCCTTTTACCACTTTTAAATCTAACTTTCATTTCAATTTTTTAACCTATTAAATCGAGTTCCTTCTCATTTTCTTTCAAAATTTAGATTCACTTACTCAACAGTGATCAAAACAACTAGGATATCAACTTTGAACATGTTGGGAATTTTACATTGAGAACTTTGAACTTGTTTAGACTTGTCAACCTCTTACTCTTGATTTGAGATTAGTGCTAAAGGTTCATTTTTAAAACTAACATTTAAAGACTAAAATTTAAATGAACTAAAATGACATAGGTAATACTTAGCCAATTGATGACAAAATTCACTCATATTGGCTAGAGCTTTGGGTTCACTTCAATTAGCAAAGAGATCGAGTCATAAACATGTAAAGTACATCATTTTTCCTCTTTGCATCAAAATAGTGGACTCAATCCATAGAAATTATCTCTGATGTTCTCTAGGAAGATTATAATGGCTTCTTCGTGCAATCCATGAACTTAGGCTTGCCTTATTCTCTCGATGAAGGGGAACTCTGCTGCTGATTGAATCCAATAACCTTAATCTATTGCTTCTTATTCTTGCTAAAGTGTTGTTGAACTTAGAGGCCTTTTAGATGAAAACACAGGCAACTAACTCATACATTTCTTCATACTTACGAAAGCCCTTCCCGTTCCTCATTTATATAACCAGAAAAGTAGATTACTTGGCATTCCAGTGCATAGACTCTTGTATGTGTGGTGGATTTATTTACTGATGTGTTGCCTCCTTGAATTTTTCAACTCTTGATTTGTAGATCCTCTTTTTCTATCTCATTAAGAAACTTTATCCTACTCACTTTCTTCTGTTTTTGACTGCTTCCATCACCTTCCCATTTACATCCATCATGGGAGTCCTAATTAGGGTACATTGTGCTACCATTGGAAAGCTCACAAAATTTCAGTTAAATTATGGTTTTGCTATTTCACTTGGAATTTTCTAGTACTGTGGTATAATATATTTCATAATTAAGTCTTTGTTAGTAGACCGTTTTGTGTCTATCTGATAATATATGGAGATTTGGGACAAGAAATATTATGTTTTGTTGTTGAGTTGGTTTATAATTTGGTAAACCACATAAAAGGACTTTGATATCATGTAATATGTTATAAGTTTTTCAGTATAACCCTTTGAACTAACCCTTGGACAGGTTTGATGACCTTTCCCAGAATTAAGCATCTAGTTTGGAAACCAATCTTATCAAATTAGCTAGTTCTAGTTCTACACCAAACCAATCTAGGAGTGGCTGCAACAAAATCTAGATGATGAAGAAATTTTAGAAAAATCCTTAAACCACCCAGCCCCCTAAAACCCTAAAACATTTTTATGTAGTATCTTGTAGCATGTTGTGGTTTTGACTCTAGAGGACACTTAGAGAATCACTATTTATGTATATTATTTCCGATTTGTATTGCACTTGGTGCCATTTTCTATATTCATCCTTACATGGAAAATAGAGGAGTGGTAGGTTTTTTCATGGACTCTATAGGCCATCTAGAACCTCACTATTTATGTATTTTTCTTATACGAATTTTTCTTAGTACTATTTTGTTATATTCACTGGTAAATGGTATATACATGAAAAAAAATCATATTTTTTCCTAATGATTTGAACTTACATTGAATGATTGATGTGTATGAGCGTCTTTCTTTATTGATTAAAATTTTCATATTTTTTTTTTTTTTTTTTAGTGAAGTGGTTTATAAGTACAATCATCAATTGACTCTGATCTAAGTACAATTTGACCCAAAATCTAATTCCAATTTTCAAAGCATTGGTCATGTTATGGGGATTGATAGCATTTGGAACCCAAAACATAGACCAAAAAGTTGAGATTGTGCCTTGGACTCCAGAGGACACTTATAGAATCACTGTTTATGCATATTGTTTCATTATTGTACTGCACTTGGTCCCACTTTTATATATTCACCCTTACATGTAAAATTGATGAGTGGCATGTTTTCTCTTGGAAACTACACGCGATTTAGAACCTCACTGTTTATGTATTTTGTTTTGCGTATGCATCATTATTACTACCATCTTGTCATATTCAACCTTAAATGGTATATACATAAACAAAATTTGGACATTTCATCTATAATGATTTGAATTTGCATTGGATGATTGATGTGTATGTGTGTGTTTCTTTATTGACTAAAAGTTTCATATTTTAATGATTTTTTTAGTGAAATGGTTTATAAGCACAATCACCAACTAACTCTGATCTAAGTACAGTTTGACCAAAAATATGATTATGATTTTTTAAGAATTGGTCATGTTATAGCCATTAAGAGAATTTGGAACCCAAACATAGACCAAAAAGTTGATATTGTTCTTTTATTAAATAAGGGTCTTTGGGGATTGTAATTGGCATCAATTTGGAGGAATTATGTATCTCATCTTGCAGGTAGTGTCAACGTAAAAGTTTAATCCTTGAAGTGGATATCCTTTGATTTTAAACATCGCTCAAATATTTCTAGTAGATAATCCCTTCAGGGCCCATGCATCTAATGTATACCGAGATTGTATAAATGTCATTTTCAAGCATTTCTTGTAGTTTCTAATTTAATTTTGAAGAAAGGTTTATCTTTGATGACTATTCCTCCTCAATAGATCAAAGTATTTTCATTGCACTATAAAAATACTCATTACACTGTTGAATAGAATTCAGTATACTTATGCATAACCTAATTTTGTTGTTGCTATAGTTGAATAAGAAAAATCAGATCAAATTTCTTTATTCAACCAAAACACTATTGTTTGATGCTTAGTCTATGTAAGGATGTATAAATATCAAAATTTGAAAATTTGAATGCATGCATTCGATGAAATCGGAACATGGATGTCATTAAAAGAAATACATGTTTTGTAGTGTTCTTATATATCCTTGGGTTAAAGTTGAAGCATTTTTTTTTAATCTAGTGTTTCAAGTTCCTAGTGAAATGATAAGTACACTCTTCATAATTAATAGTGTATTCAGACTTAGGAAAAAATATGAGGATATGAATTACTTGCCACTTAAACGAGAAAATTTTTGAATTTTGATTCTTGAAAATTTATATGGATTCCTCTTTCCTATGAGAAAAAAATAAGATCACATGTGAAGACAAGGCATAGTTCTGATTCCTACTATCCCATCTATTTTAGCTAAAGCCACCAATTCAACCTATTCAAGTATTTTAAGAGAAATAATGTTAGCATTGCATTCTATGGCCTAATACTGGTTGTTAAAGTATTTAAAACAACTAAGTATCATAGCTTCTTGTCTCATTTGTCAAATAGTTGTATTTCATTACAGGTACCCAAAAGAAACATCAAAGCATTTGGACTTAGGTTGCCAAAACATAGCCTTTATTTTAATTATTCCAGTTCCCCACACTGTGTTGACATTCCTTATATCCATAAGTTATCCTCACATATTTATTTGATACACCTTTGACATTGATTCGAATAAAACTAATCTTATGAACTTTACTATTAATTGGATTAAAGCAATTCTTCCAATCTTACTATCATGGTTGCACAGTGGAGGCTTATTCAAGCTTTAATAATAATAATATTAATCACATATTTGAATAGTGGAGGCTTAGTAAGCCTTTAAGAATAATAATATTAATCTTGTGTTTGAATAGTGTAGGCGTAATGAACCTTTAAGCATAATTAAGTATTACTTATAGGTTGAAAAGTTTTTGAAAACTTAAATAAATATAGATTTCAAAGGCATGGGTAATGATGAGAAGAAAATTTCTATTGTCTAAAAAATTAGGCTTTCTTTATTTTTGGAAAATAAATTATGTTTCTGCTTTTCACTTTGTATTCTTGATGACCTTGATAGATCAATTATATTCATTTTCATTTGTATCAACTAATTACATATTTGAATATTTTTTATTTTTTAATGTTTCTTTCTTCTCTTGGTGCATCTAGAATTTTTTTCTTTTTTTAATACATTAGATGAGTTTAATGTTGTATGTGTTCTGTCAATGGAATTTGATTTATAGTGTCTAGAAAATGTCACAATTTTGTTTTTAAGAAAAATTTAGAACTCATCTCAATCTGTTTTAAAAATTTTCTTTCCTTTATAGGATATGTCTTGGTGAGTTCATTATATGGTGGAAAATAAATTATATGAACTTGATGAGGTAGTTAGACCACAACTTACTTAGTATTTTTCCATTGAATTGATGAGTTCATACATGTCTTGGGGAAGGTAAGCCTCAATATATCAAGTATTTTGAATCAATTTGATATGATAGCTAAAATATGTTGCATATAGCTTCCTATTGTCATGTGATCACTTCTTGTAGATTTGACACTTATTTCCAGCCAATTTAAGGAGATCTATGTTTCCATGTTTATTCCCAGCTAGTAATTGGTTGTCAACAATTATCCATGTTTTCATTGCTAACTTTCCTTTTTGGAATTAAATATGTATTTACTATGAATATTATAGATATAATGATTTCATTTATGAACAAAAGCACAAGAAATTTATGGATGAAAATGTATCTTAAAGTGTCGAAACCTTCATGAATCTTATTAGTCCCTAATTCATAAATTATAAAATGTTTGGAAATAGTTTTGTAGAAACATTGAAATCTTTGTCTATTTTATGTAGTCTATAAAATTTGGCAATTTGAAAGGTAAAATAATTTTATCCTATAAAATTTGGGTGAATCATTTTTGGCAAAAAATGGAAATTGGCATATCTGGTTTTTTTGGAAAAATCTTGAGCATAGTTTTAGAAACAATTCCAAAATTCCATTTGTTTGAAATCTCTGACATTTTTGGTGGGTATGTGTAGATAACATGCGAAACTAATACTATGGAGTGAAACTAGTTAATGATGGGCTTACTTTTAGTTTTTGGACTCACAAAGGAGAGGGAAGGCCAAGATGCAACCATCTAATGATTATGTTAGTATGAGGTTTACTTCCTTTTGGACCTTAAGGATCATGGCATATTGGGACATGTGAGCCATCCACATGTGTGGATAACCATAGGATAATTGTTTTCTATTATGATGAAATTTTCCAACCATTTGTCATACATTATTTATTATATGTTTTCTTTTTCTTTCCGTATGTTTTACAAGTTATCTAGAAGGTAACCTTTTTAGCATGTAACTTAGTTGGCATGACTATGCCTAAAATTTTCCTAAAGGTTGAATTGAGTTCCTCAAGTGTTAGTTTTTATGGGGACATTTTAGTTTATTTGTTTATATAGGTCATCTAGTCAGATAGTGGTCACTATCATCCAACTAAAGAAAACTCGTTCGAGTTTCTTGCTTTTCTAGGGGAAAATGGCATTGCCATTGTTGATGTTCATATGTATGTCGTATAAATATTTTATAGTCTACTTTAGTTTATATTCCAGTGTTCATTGTATTTCATGTCTTATACTTTGCATTGTATCTCTTTCATTTTTAGAAGAGGAAACATTTAAAATCACTAAAAAGACACATTATTTTAATAACGCTAGGAGATAAGTATGGATAACCATGAAAGGAAGGTTTGGGATTGTCAAAACACTGGAATGTCTTATACTTTGCATTGTACCTTCCATTTTTAGTAATTTTGAATGTTTCAATTCATTTTTTTTTGTATTTTAACTATGAAATTAAAAATACTTGGTATAATTTCCATTTAAACAACATCAAAATCTTGAAGATGAGATTAATATTACACGATATTAACTGAAATCCTTTTAGCTACTTTATGTAAAAGTTTTTCATGACTATTAGAAAATTTTATTGTTGCTATTTGATCACAAGTTGCCTATATACCTTACCAAGTTCATGCGTTAGAGAATGAAATGTTATTGTGAATAAAATGACATGCATTAGACATCACACCTATGATTATTTGTTTTCACAAGTTATCCACAATCTCATATTTTAGTCATGAGTGTTCATAAGCTTCCTCTGAAGGTTGAATACTAAGTTACTATGATATTCTTTTCTATCGTCACGTTTTATTTTCTTTTTTTTATACAGGTCATCTCACCACATAGTGGCCACTATCACCCACCTAAATAAAAATTGTTCGATTTTTTTTCTTTTATGGGAAAAATGGCATTGAAATTGTTGATGTTGAGATATATGTCATATAAAAATTTTATAGTCTACGTTATTTTATATTTCAACATTCATCATCTTTCATGCCTTATACTCTACATTGTATCTTCTTTCGTTTTCAGGAGAGGAACTCAATATTGATGGTAAGAATTAGGAATTGAAGAAAGAGGAGAATAATAACACTGGAGCGGAAAATGAAAAAAGAGAGAGAGAAAAGAATCATTCTAGCGATACGCTTAGAGCCAATATTATGCATAAGACACACACATAGAGGTTGATGGTCAAGTCTTTAGAGTTGGTGAATTCTCTTGCAATGCCTTGGAAACATAGTGATAATGTCTTAAAGTGATGAAACAATACTTCATGTGTAAATTATAGTCAAACCAATATTAAGTTAGAAACTCATATTGTAATACTTGAAAATTTATATAAGATAATTTGTAGTTGAAATTATTTATAGTTACACTTGATATTATTTAGTAATGTAATTAACATATGTAACTTTGCGTTTTCATATTAGAATAACATGTACATTTTACAACATATATATATATAGTCGAAAAATCATACTAATTAATTTATATTGATTAATAATGAACATATAAAATCAATCTAAAACTACTAAATTAGTAGTTTACATTAATTAATGATGAAAAACTAAAATGAATACATGAATCAATTATTCTTTTATAATGATTGTTAATAAAAGTAAATGAAATGAATCTAAACTACTAAATCGATCATTTATATAATGAATATGAAACTAGGAAAAAAAGATAAATGAGAAATTTATGATTATGAATGACAGCTAATTTTTGCATATATACGACTATTAGTAGCTAATTTACAATAATTTATAACCCAATCAAAATTTAGTCATATTTCTTTGGTCATTACTTGGTTCCAAATGATTACTAAAATTTGCGTATATATGTCTATTAGTAGCTAATTTACAATATCTTATAACACATCAAACATTTCGGTCATATTTCTTCGGTCATTAATTGGTTTTCTTGGGTGATCATATAGCACTATATTATGTTGTATATTTGGCCATTAATTGTGGAAATTGATGACTAAATCAACAAATAAACTAATGACCAAATTTATCACTAAATATACTAGTAGAAGATAAAATTGAGAGAACCATATTAATTAATAAGTTAAAAACGACTAAAATTTGATCGCGTTATAAGATACTGTAAGTTAACTATTATTGATCACCGACTGAAAATTGGTTTTCTATATGAAAATTTTAGTCATTTTTTTAGTAACTAATTATCAATTTTGTACTAGTGATAGTGCAGAGACAATGACATGTTTTTTATTTGATAACATAATAACCAAAATTTGGGTGTCCAAGTCTCTTGGTGAGTGATTAGGGCACTCGATGATAGCAACATTGGTAGAGGAGTTTGAAATTTACCATCAAACGAACACTCCCAACCATCCAAAACCTAATGGTATAGTGGAGGCTACCTTTAACAAAATGTTGGAGAAAACACTTACTATGGTATGCAATGTACAACGTGATGATTGGGATTTGAGGATATGAGGAGTCATATGGGCATAAAAGATGAAATGTAAGAAATTGATCATGAAAACACCATTTTGGTTAGCATATGTGTAGGACATAGTTATGCAAAAGGATTTTTTGTTGCCTAGTATATGTATTGTAAAAACCATGTAGTTGATAGAACCTTTCTCAGTGGAGCAATGATAAACAAGTGTTGTTACAACTAGACGAAGGTGGAAAAGTAGACAAATTTCGAAAGGAAGTGTAAAAGGCTGGAGAAAAGGTCTGTCATGATAGAAGCATTAAGTAATATATGTTTTATCCTAGATACTTTGTATTTCTATATGACAACAAATTATTTCGTCATCATGAAAAATTTCAGATGCATTATTTGCGGCCATACATTATTCAACATGTGATGCACTGAGGAGAAATATAGTTGAAGAATTCAGATGGTAATGTAAGAACTTTGGACACCAAATATCTCCACAATGGTATGCTATTTTCAACTTTGGGCCTAAGCCCTCATGGATTTGTTTTTGGGATTTACCCCCAAGAGGCCTCATACCAATGGAGATATTTGCCCATCCTTATATACCCATGATCCTCTCCACTTCTAGTCAATGTGGGACTTTGGTCGTATACCAGACAATCCTCCCCTCAAACAAAGGACCATTGAGCCTCCCCTCAAACGATTATCCATCCGTCCACTCTCTACCAACCAGGATTCTCCGCTCCAATGCGTTGGAAGCACACGCCTTACATGGAGCACCACCTGCCTTGAGAGCTTGTTCTATCCCAGGTCAACTCCTCTTCACCGTGTTGGGACCAAGACACGTCCATGAAGAATCCGGAGCACACCACCTATCTAACCGACCTCATCCATGGATCCAATTATGATATTATCGGGGCCCACCATCTTCGTTCAGCATTCTGAGGATTCATCCACATGGCTAACTTAGGAACTTGGCTCTGATACCACTTGTAAGAACTCTGGACAGCGCATATCTTCACAATGGTATGATATTGTCCACTTTGCGCCTAAGCCCTCATGGATTTGTTTTTGGGCTTTACCCCCAAAAGGCCTCATACTAATGGAGATATTTGTCCATCCTTATATACCCATGATCCTCCCCACTTCTAGTCAATGTGGGACTTTGTTCGTATACCCAACAGGTAACCTATGGGAATTTTTGTGAATCAGAATTGGTTGAAGCTATACATGGACAACATGGTTGTTGCACACTAGCTATAAGGATACAGGATGAGTTCTACCATTTGTTCATAAATAAAGTATGTTGGTTGTGATTGACAGTTGGATTTGTTTATTTTTAGAGTTAGTAAATAGTATTTATTTCATATTTTAGGGAGTAGAAGTTGATAGATGGTCACGATATAAGTCACATTCTTCGTCAATGTGGAACATTATGCACTAGAGGAGTTTCACATGGTAGTAGTGGTAGGATGGATAAGATGTAGTGTTGGACAAGTCCTAGTTAGAGGTATTTGATGTGTTTAATTGAAGGTACTCTACATTAATATTAGCAAGGGAACATTATTTTAATTTGTGGCATACAATTCAGTAGAATTAATCTCGCAGTAAGCTCGGGCTAGAGTCATAATGCCAGTAGGCAATGTAAAGGAAGCCATATGCAAAGACATAAGAACAATCATCAATAGCTTGGTAACAATTGTGGACGTGAAAGAAAGTGGTTGATAGTATCCTAAATGAAGGTTCTAGTAGTAAATAGGAGAAAACATACCATCTATTTAAGCCATTAGGTATCAGGGTGAGATTATTGGAAGAGGTTAACATGAGGTGGACTAAACAAAATGTGGAGGAAAGGATGTTATTCCATAAGAAAACACATGCAAGCTATCATGTTGAGCTAAACTCAAAACGATTTCACATAAGTCCAACATAGAAGGGCAATAATTCAGATATGCAGATAGTGATAGTGAAGTCGACTCAATAATCATCTATGTGAAGAGGTAACAAGTGAAATGGGTATTAAACACCGTGCAAGAGAGACGGCAATAAAGAACTAATAAAGGTAATCTCATAGTAAGCAAGAATCTAGAGGAGTAGAGAAGTCTAAAATTGAGAGAAGAAGGATAGCGTAAGAATCACGTAGGAGATAGATGGAGTTATGATAGTAAAAGTGGGAAAGTTATACAATTAGAAGAAACTAATGAGATACAATGAGTAAGAGCTTATGTTTCTTGGTGATATAGTACAATGAATCAATGGAAGAAGAGACCATATCAATCCTTATGGTACAAATGGAAGGAAGGAGATAAAGGAATTAATCTATCAGTGGTGCATGAATTGCACAGGTGGCCTGAAAAAGGGAGGGTCCCCTCCACCCATAAGGATTGTTTACACCATAGATTATAGTTGGACTAGTTAGTTTGACTTAGAATAGATTATGGGGGGGATATGAAACTATCTCTAATAGGCCACTATTGTGGGAGTCCCTATAATGAGGGTTATAATGTTGGAATGAGGATCTCTTCTTATGCATATGGGGGTGGCATGAGAAGCCTTAGAGAGAAAAAACATGTTTGGTAGTTATACAATAAATATAATAGAATGAGACCACCTTGAGGGTGTTTATGTTGCCATATAACTAATGATTCACTACTTAATACACTAACTCTCTATGTATCAACTGGCTACCTAGAAATTCGAAGTCTTACAAATTCATTAGGAAGAAAAGCCAAGATGAAAGAAGGCAGAGTAACACAAATAAGGAATAGGTATATACAGACATGAAACTCTATCCTAAACAATAGTGGTAGCTTGAGCTCTTTGTTTTTTAGGAGAAACTACAAAAGTAGGGGCATGGAACCCCCCTCTTATCTAGGATTGGAGTTACAGTACAACTAGAACACTTGATTTCCTTTGCAAACTACTCTACCAAGATCATGAATTCAACCTAATAAAAGACAATTATTCCCAAACCCATGGAGATAGGAGGAAGACTGGTTGGCTTGGGATAGACCACAGTTTTGTGTTACCGACCTGTTGGAGGTTGGATTTTTTTTAATTTTTTAATAGTATTAGTGAAGAGGCCATAAAGAGGAGACACACATAGAAAATGAGTTTACAGTGCATAGGAAAGGGATATGTAAAATAGCAAGGAAGCATACAAGAAAGACATTGATGTCAAGCAAGTGAGAATTCATGCAAATAAATCCAATAATTAGGATTCTGGGATGATTGGTGAATGAGAATAATTCTAACATGGAAGAATAATTTGAAGATATTTGCATAGGGAAAGAAGTTGGCGTAGTGTAAATAAGTTGGTAGCACATATTTTGAATAGACATTACTAGGAAGTTTAATGGCATGGAACAACTGTAGAGAAGCTAAAAACTTGTCTAATGTGGAGGAGAGTTGGAAAGGGTAATAAATAGGTGGATGAGGGCTTATAAGCTACATAAGGATCGAAGAGAAGGCACTTCTATCTTAATTTTAAGGAGAGGAGAGAGATGAATGGTGAATTGATGATGGTGTGTGATTTTTTTTTGTTAAGGTACTATTAGCAGTCAGTTGTAGTGGGTTTTTAGTGTGGTTGTAGTTGTTTTGTAGTAGGTGTGTAGAGAAAACAATCTATATAAATTCTATCTTATTTTTACATTGTAATGATTAATGTAATGTATTATCAGTGGATATAGTAAAGTTGGTGAGTTAAATTTTAGTGACTTCTATTGTAGCTTGTTACACCTATTCCATTATTATCAAGTGATGAAAATATCAGTGGATTGCCCCATATATATTGGTGTACAAATTTTTTATGTTATTGTTTTCTCTAATTGTTTATTAGATGTCTAATGATACCATGACCTTTTTTTATATATTCATATTATGTATAGCGAGGGAAGTTGATGCCATTGTTATAATTTTGTCATAATAATATTATGTCTATTAAATATAGAGCTTCTCTAATACAGTTAAAAAGAGTGTTGATAAAAATGAGATGCGTTGCTCATAATAATATTGTGGGGTAATGAACACTGGAGTATTTAGTTAGTGTAAGAACTTGTGATGTATAATGTAACAGATAATCATAGGATGACTATTAGGTTTTCTTTCATTAGATGTCTAGATGCTGACATAGTAAGACATAACCCTACTGTCACAAAACTTTAGTAATCTCATTTGATTACAGAAACTTGGTTCTAATAGCCCCCTGTTGTAGCACCTATGACCACCCTCCAAATTTTTCCTTAGATTCATTTTGGAGCCTCGCTACCAACCTTTCATAGAAGCATGCATTGTCTTGTCAAGTACATAATATTTAGTGATTTTCTTGTAGAATGACATCTTGCCCATCAAAGCTTGTTGCATCCCCCTCATAGGTTGTTTGACTGGAGTTGATCCAGCTACAGGCTGAGTATCTCCCTCAGCAAATTGCACAATTATGGAGGGGAACCAACCTTCCCTCTAGAAATTACGCAATTATGTCTGGCAGATTTTTGGGCTCTAGAAGTGCGCAAATCTTCCTATCACTATTCATTGGAAAAATTGCACAATTCCTCCGAGCAGGACTACTCAACCCACAAATTTCGCAAATTGGGTAGTAATCAACTACTTTGTCGAGAAATTACACAATCTATCTAGGAAACCAACCCATCTTCCTCCTAGAAATACACATTTTTTTTCTCCTAGCTGAGCATACTGTTGCATGTGCAGTTGAGTTGACTTGTTCCCTCCAGGACCAAGAAAAAATAATTTACATGCATGTGCTTCTGCCCCCAAGGCAACATGCAAAGATGTCCCTTGTTTCAAGGATCCATTTCTAGCAGTTGGAGGTTACATGCAAATATCAATTCAGAAACCTCCCACCAAGTGTCGCTTCTCCTAGATTTGTGGCATGTGCATCACAACCTCGATTTTATCAAAACTCATCAACCAGATGTTGTAGAGGTCATTCCTCACATCGATTTTGCATCTCTGGTATCCCACATTGCATCTAGCAGTCATCGGCACACTCAACTTAGTTTTTTTGGGGTAAGCTCGCTTTTCATGTGTTGGGTTGTGTTCATGGTGCTTTTTGTGTTTCACTTCATATGAATGTTTTCTACTTGATTTTAGTCTGCACTTACTATCATTTTGATACACACTATCTTGTACTAGAACCGTTTTAGTTTTTGTTAACATCTCACTATTGTTGCATGCATGAAACTATTTTTGCACGAACAGTGGCCATTGTGACGACTTGGTTCACACACATGCATGCCTTCTTGTTTCTTGAATCCTACACTTGTTATTTGCATGCATGATAATTCACTCTTGCTTGCACTCATCCCATCATGCATTCACACTTTTCATGTTTTCCGTCACCCATTGGCTGGACTTGGCTGCCTTTGCCCGAACCGTGCCTTGCCCGACTAACACTGCACATTTTTGGAAGCAAAGGCTCTACGTTCCCTCCAGAAATTACGCAAGTCTAGTCAGGCACTAACCTCCAAGCTTGCATTGCACAATTCTTGGAGGTAGTGTCCTGTTGGTCCCAAAATCTTTGCAATGCAGTTTGCTGGTTGCATGTCACTGTTGACTGAAATTGTGCATTGCACAACTTCTATCCTTAGTAGGCCAGGCTAGACTGTGCATTGCATAGTTTTGGAAATTAGTCTCTTGACCTCCTGGAAAAAATTGTGCAACCTTCATGATCAGTCACACATGTATGTTGCAAGTCAGTTCTCAAGTTCGTTTTGGTTTCTAATTGATAGATTATTTTCCATGAGTGTTACCATGTCTCCAGGTATTGCTAGTATTCATTTGTCTCTCAACAACATAGGTACAATGGTTTCGAGGAGATCATAGTCGAAGACACCATTTGTTATATACCTAGGGGGGGTAATATGGGGTACCGAGGGAGGTACCCAAGGTAATAATGTAATAATGGGATGGGTCATAGTAATAAATAAGGTGGATAACCCATGTCATGTAAGGGACCACAAGTAGTTAATAATAATGTAAGGGGCCCATGGTATTAGTTGATCGTATGAGGAAATCGTGGTAATGATGCATGGTATTGTATGTATGAGGCCTATATAGAGGCTAGAGACTCCACATGGAGAGGATATGAAGAGAAGTATTCTTGTATGAACAAGCACATGGCTTGTGGAGTATTCTCCTTCCTTAAGGAGTGAATGTATGGTGTTGCCCTACCTTAAGGGTTGATATCAATAAAGAATCATTTCTATCTATTTCTATCTTGTTATTCTTGGGTTATTTCTGTTATCATATATTTTTGGTTTAGATATACAACAAGTGGTATCAGAGCTACAACGAGTGGTATCAGAGCACTTTCTTGGGCACAAAAGTGGATTTTTTTTTTTACTTTTTGCAGGATTTCAAGGGCGGCGAGTTTGCAAATCAGATCTGTATGTTTTGGTTCAAGATCTGAAAAATATGATTGCAGATATGTATTCCTTGTGAAAAAACAACCGATTTAAAAAAAAAAATCTTCGAATCGGAGTCCGGATGAAGGAGATATCGTTGATCTAAAAATCAGTGGGGTTGTAGCTAATTTTTCCGGGCAGCGCACTTGCGGCACAGATCTAGACGTTCTGGTGCAATATATACAAGATCTAATTGCAGATCTGGAATCTTTGTGAAAAAACACCCAATTTCAAAAAAAAAATCAGGCGAATCGGAGTCCGGATGAGGGAGATATCGCTGATTTAAAATCAGCTCTTTTTTCAGAAATTTTGGGTGACGGCGGGAGAGTAGTAGCGCAGATCTGAAATTCTAGTGTCTGAATCAGGATTTCTATCACATGAGTAGATGCAGAATGATTGTTCCATTTCTAAAAAAAGGTCATAATAAGGATTCTGAGCAATATTGACGAAACTGTGACAATTTCAAATTTTAGCCAATTTTTTTTGTGATGGGGTACCTAGATCAGAAATTGAAGGCCTTGTATAGATTTGGTGGCTCTCATCCAGCCAAATGGCCAGCAACAATGGAGAAATATTTCGAATTGGATCATGTCTATGATCATTACAATCAACTTAAGATGGGGAGAAATTACTTGCACTATGAAATACAACAATGGTACATAGGGAATTAACGTGGCTATGAAAGGTTCTTGACTTGGGACGCCTTCAAAAAAGCTCTTATGGACCAATTTGACCGTAAAATTTTTGTAGATAAGCTCACATAGATAGACAAACAGCCTAGCAAAGACTTTATTTTTACAGGAAAGAAGGAAACCAAGGAACCTAAAAGGTTATTTTCTGCTGGTATCTTCTTATTACAGGTTCATGGATTGATTCAAAAAGAGAAGATCATTGTTTCTATAAATCCTAGTTGCAAGCATAATTTCATCAATGTTAATTTGGCAAAAAAATTGAAAATTTCAGCAAAACAAATTGAAAACACACGAGTGGATGATAATGATGTTCAAGTGTACAAGGATTTGAAGGTTTCTATGGATAAATATGCGTTGCATGGTGATTTTTATGCTTCAGAGATGGATACTAGGGATGTTGTTTTGGGATATCCTTGGATGGAATCCATGGGTATCATCAATATTAATGTACAGAAGAAATTTCAGAAGCTCTGGTATAAAAAGAAGAAAATTACATTACAGGACATTTCCATTAATAAAAAGATAGAGTCCAAGTAGGCTGAAGCAGAAGATATTCCAGGGTCTGACATATCAGATGATGAGCAGTTGATGGTCGATAACCAGACACAAATAGAGGCTGAAGTAGAAAAGGTTACAGGTGCTGATACATCAAAGGAGGACTCAGTGGTTGAAGTCATATTGGAAAAGAAGACACCACAACAGGCACCTCAACAGGGTGAATTAAAGAAGAAGACATCGTGGGTTAAAACTTCAACATATCATCACCCACATCACCCCGCAAGACAACCATCAAGATGGCAACTAGTTAGTCACAAGGACAACAACCCCCACAAGATAGATAGGGAGAAGCGAAGATCCACCTACTACACATCAACACAGAAGAGCTACCACGATCAACTTCCATCTCAAGTGAGCGAAGCACCAGCGAGATCGAGGGTTCACCTTTCTCTTGGATGGCTAGATGCACGTGCATGGTATCAGTGGACTACTCTTTTGAGTAGATCTTAAGATCTTATTATTTGTGTTCTTCTCATGTTTCGGGGACGAAACATGCTAAGGGGGGTGGAATGTTATGTACCTAGGGGGGGTAATATGGGGGTACCGAGGGAGGTACCCAAGGTAATAATGTAATAATGGGATGGGCCATAGTAATAAATAAGGTGGTTAACCCATGTCATGTAAGGGACCACAAGTAGTTAATAATAATGTAAGGGGCCCATGGTATTAGTTGATGGTATGAGGAAACCATGGTAATGGTGCATGGTATTGTATGTATGAGGCCTATATAGAGGCTAGAGACTCCACATGGAGAGATATGAAGAGAAGTATTCTTGTATGAACAAGCATATGGCTTGTGGAGTATTCTCCTTCCTTAAGGAGTGAATGTATGGTGTTGCCCTACCTTAAGGGTTTGATAATAAAGTGAATCATTTCTATCTATTCAGATCTTGTTATTCTTGGGTTTATTTATATTTTCATATATTTTTGGGTTAGATCTATAACAAGTGGTATCAGAGTTATATCAATTGGTATCAGAGTTACAACAACTAGAGCCACTAACCTACCATTAAGATATCCTTCGACATCAAACTTCAACCATACCTATAAACAATAGTCAAGAAATAACATGAACCTAAAGGCGTATCAACCTTGCTTATTTACAAAGATCAATTTGAACACTTGTATTTCGAAATGTAGGATTAACACTTTCATCAAATGGTATATCATGGAGGTCCCAAGGTAACATGGATCAATTGTAACATGAGAACTAAACATGTCTATAGAGGGATGGTAAATGGATGAAAAGGGAATTCAATGAAAAATGCACAATTTGAAGATGCATAAAGGATCTAAATTTTCCTGAAGCCAATTTAACATTCAATCATATAAATTAATTTAATGATGGAACATGGCATTGATATTCAATGCAATTTCTACCATGAAAATGCCATTAATATGATGATGAATATTTAAGCTAAAAGACGTAAATTAGAGAATGAAAACCAAGTAAAGAATGGCCAACAACAGAATATGTTTTCCTATAATTTGCAATGCATGCCATGGAGACATAAGGCTTGAAGGTGCATGAATAAAACAACCATTACACAAACCCTAATGCATTCACTAGAATGAGACTCAAGATGAAGAAAGGTGAGCATGGGAAATATGCGTCACGAAAGCATGAACAAGCTTAAGGTTTGATGGCAATGAGGTAATTGAAAAATCTAATCAATCATAGACATAACCATTTAAACGTTGAAAAGCAGAGGGGGCCCAAAATTTGGGTGTTGTCGTAGCAGCTACAACACATACCCCGATGCTTATTCTCCTCTTGGTGTAAACAATATGTTGAGTAGGTCTACCTTTCTTTGGCTTGTGGGAGTGCTAACTGTTTCCAATGTAGTTGCAATTTCCTTCTTTTCTTACTCCAATAGTTCTTCTCCTTCTCTTTGTTCAACAGGGATTGCCATTGCCTTTTCTTTCCTCTTCTTATTTGGCCTATTTTGGGGTTTTTCAACCTCTACCTTAGGTTTTGTTGATTATTCCTAAGGTTTTGCCAGTTCTCTTTTAGGTTTTACCAACTTTGTTTGAGGTTTTTCTAACTTATCATGGGCCTCTAAGAATACCTATATGTCCATATCCACAAAGTCTACATAGGGAATGGGGCATTGAATATGTTAATCTAATCAGGTCAAGATGGGCCAAAAAAAATTGTTTACTCACCTTGACCTTGGTTTTTATCTCCTTTACGGATTAGAGGAGAAAATATGGGACACTTAACCGCTCATGATTTAGTAGGTCAACTTGAAATATTAGTTAGTAGAGGATTCTAAATTGATAAGCATACATTATGCTTAACATTCCTTCACAAGAGATGTACTTAAGAACATGGTAGGCTATCTCATCCTAAGGGTAAGGTAATATTTCCTTTCTGATCCAATTCTTATACTCGTCTAGTTGTTCGTTAGGGAGGAAAAATCATCTCTTGGCATTGATAACTTCCTACCTTTCTTATTTACTCCAACATCCCCCATTTGGAAGGGCGGTGTCCCTGTTAGTTGAGTCTTCATTAATATATATTACCATCCCTTTGACTGTAGTGATTACTTCTTGGCCCTCAAAGTGTTGTAATTTCATGGCAAACTCTAAGGCAACTTCATCGTTATATCATGTAAGCTTTTCAAAGAATCCCATCCATTGGAAATTTACTAAGATGGTCATAACTTCAAGATCTTGATGAATCCTAGTGGCATCAGTCAGTTCTCTTTGGTTGAATCCACCTCCCATGGTGTATAACAATTTTTACAGGGGCCTACCATTTGTTTTCACAAGTTTCGACAAATTTCTAGGTAGGGGAAAATGATTTTCTACAGGAATCAAGGTTTATTTTGGCAGTAGAAGATTCTTCTTTGAAAAGAAAAAATGCATAATCCTCCAATTAGATTCAAAATTAACAAATTATCTCCCCAATTCAAAATACCCAATATGTTCAGAGGCAAGAAAGATGGAGAGGAAAAACCACTAACTATTCCTTTGTTAATTCACTTTTTTTTGTTACACATAAAATTTTATGTTTGGTAATTTCAACAATTTAAGCAACAAATATGATGCCAAATATGAATGAAAATGAGGGCAAGAGATTATACTTACAATTTTTGGACTAAAATCAACCTATGTATTCTTATCGGGGGTCATTGTGAGTGTTTTTAGCGATGCCCTATTCTTTATATAGAAAAGTGATCCTTCCTATAGTTTCTTACAGTCTACTCCTATAGCTTTGAAATTACAGACCCAATACCTTGTAACGGTCTCTTGTAGTGAGGGAAACCTTATCGTGGGAATTTTAACTCGTGTTTGCATTCAGGATGTTTAAATGACAACAAGTGGTGAACTCTGACTTAATATTTCACTTCAGTGGAAGTGATTCAAAGTGGTGGATGAAAAAGAGCTCAACACGCATTATTTGAACCGACCTCGCCTACCTCTATCAACCTTTGTGACTCGTAATTCCACTTTTTCTTCCCATCAAGATACAACAATAAACACATTTTCAAATGATCACTAAATTTGTCTCATTCACCCTCCCACATGTGGGAAGAACGTTTAGACAAAGTGGAGTTTTCCTACCAAACTTGTACAAGTGTTTTGCTAATTTATCTGGTTATAAAACCAATTTCATTTACACAAATAATGTTTGCTTATGCTGAAATGAATTTGTAGGGTGATTTTCAAAGGGTTTCCATACCTGATGTTTTACATTTTCATGACGTTAGAGGCTGCTTCTATGAACTTGTAGGTATTTGTAGAGTGTTGCCAGTGAACAAATAGTCCTGTAGTAGCTTACAAGAAATAGTGTAGCTGCTCAAGCTCATTTTTTAAAACCGGAGTCAGTGATTGCACTGGTGTTGATAGGGTTGTTGGTATTATTTTTGGTGGTTGTATTCTTCATCATGAGAATTTTTTTTTTTCGATTTAGTCTGTAGGATCTCTGTAGGCTGCTACAGGATTGTGTACTCTCTTGTAGCAGTCATATAGGTCCCTCATTCTCACCAAAATACCTTCTCAAAATTGTATGAGGACTTGATAATTCATGGAGGAGATATTAGTGTTGATGAAGAAGGATATAATTGTTGTTGTGGTGGAAAACACAAGCAATTGTGTTTTTGAAGGGCTAGAAATGACAAACAGTGAAGGGGAATTTAGCACATGATGCATGGTGATGGAGAAGCTAGATGTTAGGATATCCTTTGTGCTTGTATTTAGCTTAGATGCAAAGAAATACTTCAACCTATAGCTTTTTCTTGAAAATGGGTTATCATGTAGCATTATAGGACTTTCCTGTAACAGTTCAGGGAAGATGAAGAAAATGTATGGTAAAGAACTGATGTCGGAGTTTAGTATGGTGGATGATGAAAGTAAGTGGAAAATAGTGCAGGAAGAATGATCTAGGCCCACTTGGATTGTTAGAGTTGATGTCTTGGGATGAATGTTCAAACTGAATTTCTTTGTTATTCGTTTCCTGTAACACCTACACACAAGTTAAGGAGAGAGAAAAGAATTTGTCTTTTTCTTCTTTTTCTCTTTTTTTATTTTTTTCTTTTTCCTGAGGCCTATTAGCTACCTCATAGAGGTTTTCAACCAGTAGGTTTTCCCTAGATTCCTTGCAAGAGTTTTTCACCTATGGTTCTTTATATTTTCCATTTTCTTCTTTATCAGACTTACGAGCTACCTCATGGAGGTTTCCATCTAGTGAGTCTACCTCAACTACCTCAAAGGTTGTCTTCGGTTGAGGTTATTTTCTCTCTTCTTCTTCATATTTCCTTTTTTATTTGTCAAGGAATGAATGGATTGGGATACTTGATGCTTTCAATAGGATTCATTTCCTTTCTTATTGAATTGGTAAATTTAGACCTAGTCAGAGGCTTCTTGTATAATTTCAACCAATATCCATTTACCAAGAGTGGAACCTATTCCTCATCAATAGTCTTGATTTTGATCAAACCATTGTCATAGCATTTTTCAACCAAATAAGGCCCCATCCATCCAATCATGAGTTTACACTTGAAATATTTAAACTTGGATTCGTACAAGAGGGCTTAATCACCCTCTTGTAAGGTTCTAGTTTTGATATTCTTATCATGCCATAATTTTCTTTACAGTTGGACTACTTCGATGTGCATTAAGGCATGCATTCTATATTCATCTAGTGTATTCAATTGTTGCAATATTTAATTGTGTGCTTTAGTTAGATCAATATCAATTTGGGTTTCCATCCTTAAGGTGCTATATTCATATTTAATTGACAGCAAAGCTTTCATACCGTAGACTGACTCATAAGGGGTAAATCCAATAGTGGTATTCCAGGTGGTATTGTTGGCCCAGGTGGCCTAAACAAGTATTCTAGGTGTTATTGTTGGCCCAGGTATTCTGTATGATGAGTGCATACAGAAGAATGTACCCCCTTCAACTCTTTATAGTCCCATGCATATGCATCAACATGTTGTTTCAATATAGTGAGCAATTGGTCCTCTTGATCAACTAAGAGAAAGCAACTAATTTTTAGGGTTTTATAGGGGTTGATATCTATGTTTTTCACATTATTTTACTCAGAACCAACAGTTATCAATTGCCCATGAATTGTCTTCAAAGCAACTAAGCTACCCCATAGATGAATATTCTTTTAATCCATATTCATGGAAACAAGGTATTGGTTTTGAAAAAAATTATCAATTGGATTATCTCCATTAATTTGTTTGTTGCTAATGGTGATTTCTAATGTACATACAAAGTAGGATGATGAGAGGAATGATTCCGCTTCTTCTTCTTCTTCCTCTACCCATGTCAAAAAGACATTCTCAACAAGAGGTTGATCTAGTGGGTATAATACAAGTTATTTTCTTGATTTCCCATTGGTGATGGTTATGTTCTGAGCCCTACAGTTGATGTATGCATCAACAATGGATAACTAGTGTCTTCCTAAGCTGAGTGGGTAGCTATTAAACTTGGACTTGGGCTAGAGAACAAGGAAATTGATGGGATACTCCCAAGAATCATCGGATATGATTATATCATCTATGATACCTTGAAGTGCTATCATCGATCTATCAACAAGTTGTAGCGTAGTAGAGGTATTCCTTAGAAGGATTTGGAGGTTAAGTTTGAGCATGATTTCCTTATTCATGACATTGATTATAGCTCCCAGATCAATGAGTATTTAGAACTATATTATCATTGATGTGCACATCAAATACTAGGCTCCCAGAATCTAAGTAGTTGGGGATGATTACTCACCCCAGCATGAGATCATCCAACAACCCTATGACGTTAATAGTGGGGGTATCCTTCTTATGTTGATATTCTAAGTGAAATGTAAACTAGCACAACATTTCTGAAATATTGATAACTACTTTTGATGTTGATCTTCATTTAAAAATTTTCCAATATATCATTCATCAATTATACTTCAAAAATTCAAATATACAAGAACAATAGAATAGTATAGATCATAGTGCACAAGGGAATACAATATTTACCCTGGGAAAACCCACAAAGGGGAAAACCCAACAACCTTTTCAATATAGAAATTATTTATTTCAACAAGAGACACACCTAGACCTATGGTAAAACATGGTCAACCCCTCAAATTCAATCCTCCCAATCAAATCCATAATTTCACTCTACCTGATCTAACCCAAGATTTCAGCGCTCCTGCAATTACCAGTCAAACATAATTTGGCCCCTACAGTTGCCCAGAATTTTGGCCCCCTGCAACAAATTTCCCAGAAAAATTGTGAACCAAAAAGAAGGGATACTATCCACATGTGCAAGTTGCAAGAGAGAGAAATATAGAACCAATTTTTCTTCTTCGTCATCTTATTCTTTCTTCTTATCCTTTGCTTTCATTCCCAAAAGATGCCTTTTGTGAGAGATGTGAAGTTACCAAGTGGAGGAGATTGAACTACCTTAATATAGTGTTTTACTGGTTCAAATGGGTGTGTCATTTTCCCAAGGCTGACTTCACCTAGAGAGAGGCTGACTTGATAGATTTGAAGCCATAAATTACAATTCAAAAATTCATTTTTTCTTCTTTAAAAATTCACAATGGGACTTTGACTCAAAATAATTTTTCTTTTGAATTTAGCATTTAAAATATGCTTTAAAATAATATATACAAGTACATCAAGTGGCAAAATATACAGTATGAAGACTCACCATAGTTACAATTCAACACTCCATCTTAACAAGGGAGGCATTCATAATTATTGTCATAGGTCTTCTCAAGTTGAAAATTTATTCTAAGAAAAGGTTATATCAAATCATCAACATCGACATCAACATCATAATCTACCATTAGCATCTGCTAGTGGCCATATCCATGGTATTACCAAACCCATGGAAATGTCATCAACATATCTAGACTCACTCTTCCAGAGTGATTGGTCCCCATGGCCTCTCCCTAGGCCAAAAATGTTGAGACCTCAACTAGATAGCATTCACCCATCCTTCCTAGTGTGCACCCTGGGCCAATACCTCACTCAACCCCTCATGGTTGGTGATTGGTTATAGATGTTCAAAGGACCTCAATACACCCTTATGGTGTGTGATCAGGTCCAAGACCTCACTCAACCCTTCCCTGGTTAGTGATCAGGTCCAGATGTTGAAGGACCTCACTACACCCTTTATGGTGTGTGATCAGGTCCACAAACCTCACTACACCCTTTCCTGGTGTGTGATCAGGTCTCCTTTGATAGGCACTCACTCAACTATAGTTGTCGAGCACTCTAGGCCTCTCAGACCCTTTCTCCCTGCTGGGAGAATGTCCATCCATGTTGGTTCCAAATCGGCACTCCCTCTCAATGAGAAGGGTAATCACCACAAGCCCCAACTTTTCTCTGAAGTACATTAACTTCTCTCTAGGACAAAACTTCATTAAAACATCAGTTGGTGGGTCATTGATGGAGATGTACTTGATCCTTATCGCTCTCCTTCCTACCATGTCACGGATGTAGTGGTACTTGATCTCAATATTCTTCGACCTGTCATGGAATATGGGGTTCTTTGAAAGCTTCACACAAATTTGATTATCGCAGTATATAACCATCAGTTCCAACTCTTGGATCCTTCCATATTTTTATTCTTTTTTGAACCTTCATTGGAAATGTTTGTTTGATCCCTATCTCTTCTTGGATTCTTAGGATAATTACTTCTATAGTGACCCATCTTGTGACAATTGTAGCCTTCATTTTAGATAGGTCTATCTTCTTCCTTGGCCATTTGGACTTCTTGAAGGTTCCTTTATTCTTGTTATGAGAAGAATAGGCATTCCATATTTTCTCTTCTTCACTCTTCTTGTTTCTTACTAAAGATATATTGACTTCTTCTTGACTGCATGCATTCTAGAATGAAGGAGTATTCTTCCAAATCTCTTGAGTGGGATCTATGTTGGATATATATGGGATGAGGTTATCCTTTATTCCATCCACTATTAGGCTCATGGCCAAAATCTTTGTTTCACTATACTTTTCCTTTTTTGCATCACTTGATTCATTTGTGGGCTTCTTTACTTTTCCTTTGACTATATCCATGAGTTTATTCTTCTCAAGGATGAGAGATATCCTCTTTTTCCATGCCCTGTAATTGGATGCTCCTTATAATTTGTTTTCTCCCTTCAATTAGTTAGACATGGTTCTTCAAGATAGTAGGCTTGACTCCTTCTATGATCCTTTTCTTTGAATAACCTTATTCAAACTTATTAAAACTCCTTTAAATAGATATTTAAGCTTCCTTTTTCCTTCTTCTTGACCTTAGCTATGATACCATGTTGGAAAATCAGAAAGGTGGAAATATTTTCTTTATGTTGATAATTACTTGTTATATTCTTATGTTCTTATTAACTTTATTGTGTTCTTCTTTTAATTTAGTTCATCAAGAAATTACCAATAACTATAACAAAAAGATAAAATACACCAGATGTAGGCAGACAACCCAGGAAAAAACCCCTATTTATGGGAAAACCTAGTCAACAAATCTTCTTTTAATAATTTCATGAGATGATCCAAGACTCCTTAACCTAGACACAAACTTCCTCCAATCACCAATTCAGCCTTTCCTCTCTTTTGTAGATGATGGCATTCCAGCAACAACTTCGATCTAGCACTTCGATCTTGCAGCAACATATTTTAGACCTCCCTGGCAGTATAACTTCAACCCAGCCGCAGAAATTTGACCCAACAACAAAACTTCGACCTACAGAATTTCGACCCCAGAAGTAGCCCATTAATTTCACATGTGTGAGAGAGATGACCCGGAAACTTCGATCTTCCTTCTCCAACAAACCTCCTTCTATATCATCTGCAATTTTGTATTCTTCTACTTCTCTCTCTTGAAAATCGAA
Organism: Pinus taeda; assembly: GCA_000404065.3. Classification (NCBI taxonomy): domain Eukaryota; kingdom Viridiplantae; phylum Streptophyta; class Pinopsida; order Pinales; family Pinaceae; genus Pinus; species Pinus taeda. The sequence goes on from APFE030810197.1 coordinate 96,297, forward strand.
CTTGTGAGTGTGTTCTTCCAAATCAATCAAATTTCACTTATTTATAGCCTCTTTTGGAGTTTGAATTACCCTCATGTAGACCGACTTGATCAGGTAAGGGCTGGCTTGGTGTAGAGGTGACAAATGACTTATTTTACTCATTAATAATTATTTTTACGTGATTCAAAAGCCCAAGTGGTGGGCTCCAGTATTGCAGCAATAACGCTGCAACTCCTATGGCTTCCTTCTTTACTTTTATCAACCCGGTAGTTCATAACAAACTTGGAAGCAAGGGTGTTGTATGCACAAGTACTAGCTCTTACTGCAGGCTGTCACTTGATCAGCTGGCACAAGTTCACTAGGAGCTTAAGCCAACTTCTATGAGTTCTTAGAAGAAGCTTTTAACTGTGATGGCAGAAAGCTAACTCTACAGAGGCTATTCTATGTGCAGAAAGAGAATGAAAACTGAAATGGAACGCAAACCCTAACAAACCCTGGTTTACCCACTAACCCTACTTTTGCAAGAAAAGAGATGGAAAATAATGAAATGAGTGCCATTGACTACTAAAAAGGTAAATTGCATTTATTCAAGCTACTTTTGAAAATAAATGAGAAGAAATCATCCTTTTGTGCTTTTGAGTGTTTTTATATGAAATTACTATGCTTGTGATTTATCTGATTGTGACTGTGCAGAGGTTTGGTGGCAAAGGAAGATGGAGTTGGCTTTTGAAGAAGGTGAGGAAGGTGTGGAGAGGTCCCAAGAAGCCCCTAGTACCCTTCTGAAGAATTCCATTGTGATCAGCCTTCAAAAAATCACTCACAGGAAATTCTATAGGAGGCTGCAGGGGATCTACAGGAGGTTCTACAGGAGGAGGCCGAAAGTTGTTTTTGGAGTTTTGAAGGTGGAAAAATGATGGGAAAGGGGAACTAAAGGCTAGATGAAGGTGTTGAGTTGTCTATAACTTGTCAAAGAAGATCAGGGATGGACGTGATGGTTGGATTTGTTCAAATGGCAAGAAAGCAGTTTTATGGAAAAAAACGCAGAAATTAGGGCAAATTGGCGAAAT
>APFE030810197.1:108073-133112 GCA_000404065.3 Pinus taeda
TGAGCAAGTGGTGGAGGCAAAAGAGCAGGAGGAGAGTTGTACTGGGGCCTCCACCCCTGATGAGGTACATTCCACTGAGGCTGTGGCTGAGCATAAGAGTGAAACGAATGAGCAACTAGCGGAGCCTGGTATTGAGGAGGATACGACCAAGGAGGGGGTGTGGACTAGGAAGGATGAGCAAGGGGACCCCAAGAAGGCATGGAAGTGGCTTGATTGGAGTTGTAACAGGTCTAGGATGTCCCTTGCATTCCCTGCTGGTAAGGTCTGGGTCCATGTGGTCTCCTTTGGTTCATGAAATAGAGTGGTTCGGTGGCTCCTTCGGCCCCCTAATATGCAGCTTTAATTCCGAGTAAGGAAGGGCACTGATTCGTAGGATGGTCTTCTTCATAGACTAAACACACTTCTATAGAGTGCAATGGGCATTCGTTCCTAGGATGCTTTCTAGTGCACCTAGGACAAAAGATGGCCAAAGCTCTCTTGGCTTCCTCTTGTTTCCTTTTGATATGCAAGGTATCCATTTGCACGGAAAGATTCTGCCTCATCTCACTCTTGAAATCTTCCAGCCGATTCTCAAGTTCATTTCTAAGGGATGAACTGGATGAGGGTGTACTCGCTAAAGGTTGACTTCCCCAACCTCTCTTTCTAGCTGACCTAGAATGGTTTCTAAACATAGTCTTTATGTCATCATAAGGTAGTTTGTAGATGTCTCCCCCAGCCAGCAAATGGAGGGTATCTAGAAGGTCTTCAAGGACTCCTCTGAGCAAGACCAACTTCAGAGATTCGGGGTCAAGTGTGCACCTGACACTTTTATAACTGAGTTGAAACCTCTCTTCACAGTCTTCTAAAGATTCATCACTTCCCATGGTCATTCAGAAGATTTCTTCCTTGGTATCATTTGACCTACAGTAGTCTCGGTATTTGTTGTTAAAGACTTGCTGCATCTGAGCCCAAGTTGTGATACTGTTTCCAGGTAACCCCATGAACCAGCACAATGTTGCATCCTTAAGGGTAGAAGGAAAATGTTTCAAATTCTGCTCATCTTCTACATAGTCATAGGTTCGACAGAGAACAGTGAATTCAAACAAAAAGGTATCAGGATCTTCGGTAGTCAATCCATGGAAGTGAGGTAAGGTTGAAAGACTTATGTTTTTCATTTTTGTGTCCCCATTGGCCTCTCAGATAGGAAAGGCACCTTCTATATTTCCCCATTTCCTCTAACATTTCTGTTTTCAGCCATGGTCTTAGGAGGAATGGTTTCTTACTCTTCTTCTGTTATAGGATCTTTGTATATCTCTGGAGGTTCACCTATAGGTTCTTATGGATCACTACCACCAAAGAAGAGAGAAGGGTGACTTAGTGATGTGGTGGGGATGTTGGGTAGGAATTTTCCTGAATTGTCTCTGTTCCTACGAGACATGAAAAGCAATCTCTTTTTGGGTGATTTTTGTTTTTTCTTCTTGTACCTGCAAAACTGAAATGAATTGAACAACAAATTGCAACTAACTGAAATGGACTTGCTAAAATGGAATTTACAAAATTGAAATGAAAGCAGGAAATGACTAATCTACTCTTGCTAAAATGGAATTGCAGAATGGAAATGAAAGTAGGAAATGACTAATCTACTCTTGCTGAAATGGAAATGAAAGGAGGAAATGCCTAATCTACGCTTGTTGAAATGAAATTGTAGAATCGGAATGAAAGTAGGAAATGCCTAATCTACTTTTGCATAATTGAAATTGCAGAATTGAACTTGCAGAATAGAAATGAAACAACTACTCTACTTTTGCCGAAATAAACTACTTAGCAGAATGTTGTAGTAGAAAATAGAAGAAAATCAGTAATCACAAAATACTCTGATGCTTCCCCGGCAATGGCACCAAAAGGAATGGTGGGCTCCAGTATTGCAACAATAATGCTGCAACTCCTAGGGCTTCCTTCTTTACTTTTATCAACCCGATAGTTCGTAACAAACTTGGAAGCGACAGTGTTGTATGCACAAGTACTAGCTCTTACTATAGGCTGTCACTTGATTAGATAGCGCAAGTTTTCTAGGAGATTAAGCCAACTTCTATGAGTTCTTAAAATAAGATTTTAACTGTGATGGAAGAAAGCTAACTCTACAGAGGTTATTTTATGTGCAGAAAGAGAATGAAAATTGAAATGGAATGCAAACCCTAGTTTACCCACTAACCCTAATTTTGCAAGAAAAGAGATGGAAAATAATGAAATGAGTGCCATTGACTATTGAAAAGGTAAATTGCATTTATTCAAGCTACTTCTGAAAAGAAATGAGAAGAAGTCATCCTTTTGTGCTTTGGAGTGTTTTTATGTGGAATTACTATGCTTGTGATTTATCTGGTTGTGATTGTGCAAAGGTTTGGTGGCAAAGAAAGATGGAGTTGGCTTTTGCAAAAGGTGAGGAAGGTGTGGAGAGGTCCTAAGAAGCCCCTAGTACCCTTCTGAAGACTTTCATTGCGATCAGACTTTGAAAAATCACTCACAGGAAATTCTATAGGAATCTGTAGGGGATCTACAGGAGGTTCTACAAGAGGAGGCCGAAAGTTTTTTTTGGAGTTTTGAAGGTGGAAAAATGATGGGAAAGGGGAACTAAAGGCTAGATGAAGGTGTTGAGGTGTATAGAACTTGTCAAGGAAGATCAGGGATGGACATGATATTTGGATTTGTTCAAATGGAAAGAAAGCAGCTTTATGGAAAAAAATGCAGAAATTAGGGGAGATTGGCGAAATGTTGCGAATGACCTGGGAAATCTATGAGAAGTGAGTTGGTGCTAGTTTTTTTCTGGAAGGATGGTGAGCTGAGATGTCCTATAAGAAATCTACACATTTACTTATCAAAATGGACCAAAAAAAAAAAAAAAAACAAACAAACAAAACAAAAACAAAAACAACAGAGTTTTGTCTAGTTTTACCTAATTTCTGACCTACAACCAGAAAATGTTGAATAGTACCTTATGAATAGAAATGCATGCGAGATAAATATGGTAAAAGAACATGAAATGATCTAAGAAAGTGAATCTGAACCAATATCAACTTTTCCAAATCAAGTTATCACACTAGTAGTTGCATGGAAGAGCAAAAACTGTGTTTTTGGTGGCAGTAGTAGTGCCTTGACCTCAAATCATAGTCCCATGAAGGGAGAAAGGAGATCAAGACCTGTTGTTGGCCTTTTTGAATCCTTTTCTGTCACTGCAGCAACTTACTTAAGCAACTTGAAACAAAAACAACTATGCTAACCATAAAAAACAACCTAATCTAATGAAGTAAAATGAATCTATGCAACAGAAATTAACTCATGAATGGAAGAAAAAACATATAAGTACACAAAGGAGGTCCTGAGCAGCTTGGGTTGGGCCCTAATCCAAGAGCTTCATCCCTCTGCAAAAGATCAGTGCTGACTCAAAACCTATTTCATCTTCATTATCAAAAATAGTAGTTACATCACATAAATTGTTCTCAAAAAGAGCTCGAAAATGAGCTGAGCACAATGCTGCAAAAAAGTGCGAAAATATACTAATAACTGGCTAACCTACTGAAGCTCTAAGCCTTCTTATTTATACAAATGGGGACTTCCAACAGTCCTCCTAAAATCAAGGAACTCGACTTCTTAGAACTAAAGGTAAACAACAGTCCTACTTGACTTGCTCGGCTGCCCCTTGGAATCATCAATGTTGCCCTTTGTTCTCCGAGTTGCTGATGGAGGATTCAAGGAAAGGGGTCATTAATGAAGTAGACACCCCCCTTACAAGTCCTCTTCCCTGTTTTCCTCGAGTTTGGCTACCATTTGCTCATTAATTCCTTGCCTTTGTCCAAAATTGTCCAAAAAATCTACAAACTAGATGGCAAAGTGACTAACCCAATTCACTCTATTAGCATAAATATATTCAAAAACATGCAACAAACTAGTGAGAATGGTGGATTAAGTTGAAATAAGAGGCAAAATGAGCCCATATAGTTACCCATTTCTGGGGCTCATCACCAAGAAGGGTCTCATAAAATGACTACTAAAGTGTGAAACCCGTGCTTTAATAAGTCATCATAATAATAATAGTTTCCTTTTCCTTTTTTTTCTTTTAATTAATACATTTCATTATGGCTCAAATACAATTCTGAAGGCTGAACCTAGTTACATTTTGTAGAATTCCTGCAAAAACTCCGATAGATCTAGAATTCTAGTTAAATTAGACACAAGTAATTTGTTGATATTCAAGAGAGGAGAGAAACAATTTCTCCATAAAATCAATGTATTAAATTAATGAAAAATATTAATACATGAGAAACCAAACCTCTAATCCCAAAGGGAGGTGGTTATATATAAATTGCCGAATCTAGAAAACTAAGAAAAAACTAGTAAAAAACTAGAAAAGGCTAAGAAAAGCTAAAGGGAGGCCTAAAATAGAAACAATGACTCAAGACAACCTATGCCAACTATCAACCATGAGGAAAGCATGAGGAGGGGCGTATTTCCCAAGGAAGGCAACTTTAAAACATGCTAAAATGGTGCGAGGGACCAAATCCCTTGATTTAAGGGGGAATCTTCATGTGGGGCACCAATCCTCAAATAACTCAAGTGGATGAGGTGTGGTTAGGTGTGAACATGCACTTAGATGTCTAAATGGTTTAAGAAAGTGGTTGGACCAATATTTCCATAATATTAAACCTTTAAAGTCAAAAAACAAGGAAAGATTGGTCCACCGAGCTATTTTACCAAAAACCAAGTGTGAACATGATTTTTAGTGCATGTGGCTAAGTCAAGGATACTTAGGCTAAAAAATAAATGTAGATGAGGATTATATTCCAACACCCCCCCTTCATCCTAACTCACTTATCTAAACTGAGTCTCGGCCAAGATGCCATGTTAGGTACTCAGGTACAATAAATAAAAGATCCTCATAAAATGAAGAAAGGGGGAAAACCTCGTGGAACGCCCCCCCCCAAAAAAAAAAGAGGAAAAAAGGGCTATGTGGCCAGAAGAGCATACTCAGTTGTATCCACCACTCCAAGCATAACTCTCAATTCTAAAAAAAAAAATTCAGTGAAAGACTTGGTGAAGATGTTTGCAACTTGCTGCTCATTGGGGCAGTATTGTAGTGATATGACTCGGTCGCAGATCAGCTCACAGATGTAATGCATGTGAATCTCATTGTGCTTGGTCCTCTACCTCTAAACTGGATCAATCGATATCTAAATGGACCCCTGATTGTCACAAAATATGACAGTCAGAATTGGATATTGAATACCAAACTCGAAGAGAAGCCCCTGCAACCAAACAGCCTGTGTAGTTGCATTCACTGCACCTCTATACTCTGCCTCGGTTGTAGATAAAGAAATCCTAGATTGCTTCTTACTAGACCAGCAAAAAGGCCCTGAACCAAAGCTGAAAACATAACCAGAGGTGGACTTGCAATATGTACCATCGCTAGCCAAATCAGAATCTGCGTACCCAATCAGTGAAAGTGGGAAATCTGTAGCATAAAAGATACCAAAACTGGAATTACCTTTCACATATGTAAGGAATCTCTTTGTAGCTTTCCAGTGAAGCTCATGGGGCTCCTGCATATATCTAGAACAAACTCCTACTGCAAAAGATATATTAGGTTGGGTGTGAGTAAGATACAACAAACTCCCAACCAAGTGTTGATACAGTGTATTATCCACCAAAGGTGTAGTACCGGCATCCTCAAATTTAATCCCTAAAAGAAAGGGAGATGTTGTTGGCTTGCATTTTGTCATCTGAAAGCGGACAAGTAGATATGATGCATACTTAGACTGTGCCATCTTGATCTCTGAAGTAGACTGAGAAACTTCAAGACCAAGAAAGTAGTGCAACAGTGCCAAATCTATCATGGAAAATCGATCGTGCAATGTTGATTTTGCCGAATCAATAGCTGAGGTAAGGTTCTCCATCATCAGTAAATCATCTACATAAAGTACTATCAGCAAAAGGGAATCATTATGTTGCAACAAATAAACATTCAGATCATATTTGCATCGAATGAATCCAATGGAAAGCAAGAACGAATCCATCTTTGCATACCAGGCTCTGGGAGCCTGTTGTAGGCCATACAAAGATTTCTTTAATCTAAAAATGAGGGAAGAGTTTTGAATGTATCCCTATGGCTACTCCATATATATCTCCTCCTTGAGATATCCATGAAGAAATGTACTCTTTATATCCATGTGATGAACTTCCCATCTGCAAGAAGCAGCAATGGTTAAAACTAGTCGAATGGAGTTCGTTTTTGCAACAGGTGCAAATGTCTCTATGTAGTCTATGTCATGTACATGTGAGTATCCTTTTGTAACAAGTTGAGCTTTGTACTTTCTGATCTCACAAACTGCAAAAATCTTTTTTCGATAGATCCATCGGCATCGAACAAGCTTTCTTCCTTTTGGAAGTGGAACCAAGTCCCATGTGTTGTTTTCCATGAGAGCAGAGTACTCTTCATCCATGGCAGCCTCCCAAAGCGGGTTTCCAACAGCCTCAAAGTGTGACTATGGATCTGAACCAAGTTTCATATAGCAATGGATGGAAAGGAATGGTTGGTGGCAGCCAGGGCTTGAGGAGCCCCAAAAAACTGTGATCTAGTCCTTCTCGCATATACAAGATCACCAACTAGTTCACCTGCATCTTGTAAGGTTTTCTCTGCCCAAGTTGGCAGCTAAGTTGGAGCAGCCATGACCTGCTCCTAATCCTCTTAATCAAACCCAAGAGGATTCTCTAATGGTTTCTCTGAAGTGCTCAAAGAAGTTTCGGACTCTTCCTCATCAGTGGCAACAAGTGGTTCCTCGGCAGGGTCTACTAAAAAATCATGCAGTGATTCTTCTTCAAACTTCACACTTCGAGCTACAAGGAAATTTTCAGTGTGAGAGTTCGGAAATATATATCCTTTGACATTGTCAAGATATCCAACAAAGATACATTCAACACTTTGAGGCTCCAAAGCCTTCCTCTTATCTGTCAGAATGTGAGCCCATGCTCATGAACCAAAAATGTGAAAGTGTGACACTTTCTGTTTCTTACTGGTCCAACATTCAAATGGAGTGGTAAATTTGAGTGCTTTGTGAGAAATATGGTTCTGAATGTATGCTTCACAATTAATAGCTTCGGCCCACAGCTTAGGAGCTAATGATTTGGACTGTAGCATACAATTGGCCATCTCTTTTAACGACCGGTTTTTCCTCCTCGCGACACCATTTTGTTGTGGTGTATATGGCACTGTGTGTTGTAGCTATATACCTGCGTCAATACAAAGTTGTTGCACATCTTTGTTGACTTACTCCCCCCCGTTATCAGTATGGAGTATCTTAATCTTACACCCAGACTCGTTCTCAACAAGTGCTTTAAATTCTATCAGACATTCAAATACTTCTGATTTTAATTTCAGGAAAAAAAAAATGCCCAAGTAAAGCAAGAGAAATCATCTATGAAGGTGAGTACATATCGAGCCTTACTGATTGAAGGCTATGGGAATGGGCCCATGATGTCACTGTGAATCAACCCAAGATGTGAAGAATCTCTTTGTGCCTTGCCTTTGTCAAACTTTTGCTCTAGATGCTTGCTAAGAATTCATCCTTGACATACACCGCTTGTGAATTTAATAATGGGCAATCCTTCTACCATATTTTCCTTGCTAAGTTGATGCAAGTACTTATAGTTTAGATGGAAAAATCTTTCATGCCATAACTTTCTGATATCGCTAGATTGTGACAGAAATACAATGCTAATAGATTTAGGAACAAAGTGGGAGAAGAAATACAAACGAGAACCGTGACCTGCAATTCCATGTGCAAGTTGTGAGCCCGGGGAAATGTCGGTAATCGCTACGGAGTCTGGACTGAACTTCACCTTCCTTCCAAAGCTGGAATGAGTGATCTGATATATCAAGAGAAGATTTACAGACAGCGAGGGAACATGAAGCACATTTGTGAAGCAGCCCCCTTCAAGGTCTACAATTCCTTCTCCACACACCTTTGCGGGTGTGGCATCTCCCAAGTAAATTGGGGATCTGGTGCTTTCTTCGATGGAGGAAAATTCATCTTTTGATGCAGCCATATGGTTCGATGGACCTGAATCAAGGATCCAAGCTAATGGAGTGGATGTGACAGCCATTAAAGCATGACCATCTCGTGCTCTTCCTCTCCCATATCCTGTTCTGTTATCATCCTTCTTCTTTGCATTCTCGAGCACGGCGAGATTGTGTTGCTGCAATTGCTTAACCATCTCATCGATTGTTTTCCTCATGAAATTTTATTCGGGATGAAAACCTTTGGAACAATAGCTGCAAAGTGTTCTTTCCTTCTTCTTCTTACCCTTAGGCAAAGAAGAGCTCTCTAAAGATTGTACGGGTCTCTCCTTCTTCGATTCATTAAATTTACCCTTCCCTTTTTGCTTGTCTCTTCCACTGCTCTTTGGAGCATCAGTAGCCGCAAGTGCTTGGTTATTTGAACACTTGATGGCACCCATTTGGACTAACTTAGCTTTCTCTTGAGTCAATGTTGCAATGAGGTCATTCAATGGGGGCATTTTCCATTTTCCCTGAGTCAATTTAGATGCTTGAAAAGACAATACAGATACGGAATATTCAGGACCTAATTTCGAGAGAATCAAAAGGATGAGTTGATCTTCCTCTTTCTTGACTCCACATGCATCAAGTTCAATGAGGGAGGATTTAAACTTGGCGAATTATTCTTGCAGGTTGCTGAAATGAGTTGGACTAAGGGATATGAGTTCATTCTCTAGTTGATGCACTATCATTTCATCTTGCTTGCCGAATAGTCCTTCCAATGTGGTCCAGACCACATTGGGAGTAGTGGCTCTGCTGACATGAAAGAGGAGTTATCTTGAAATTGATAGGCATATCATCCCAATTGCTTCATCTAATTTATTGAAATACTTTATCTTCTCCACTGCAAAATTTGGTTCAATCTTCGTTCCCATTGTTACCCTGTAAAGCCCTTTGCTTCGGAGGAGCAAAGTGATCTCTGTCTTCCATTCGAAGTAATTGAAAGGATTTAGAATGAGTTTTGTGGGCTGAGAGAGATGATCCATTGCTTCTTTATATGCCTCCTGATGATATATACCTACAAATAAAACCGTGTACAATCCACTAGATTCGAACTAGCTCTGATACCATGTAGAATTCCTGCAAAAACTCCTATAGATCTAGAATTCTAGTTAAATTAAACACAAGTAATTTGTTGATATTCAAGAGAGGAGAGAAAGAATTTGCTCCATAAAATCAATGTATTAAATTAATGAACAATAGTAATACATGAGCAATCAAATCTCTAATCCCAAAGACATGTGGTTATATAGAAATTGCCAAATCTAGAAAACTAGGAAAAAACTAGTAAAAAACTAGAAAAGGCTAAGAAAAGCTAAAGGGGGGGCTAAAATAGCAACAATGACTCAAGATAACCTATGCCAACTATCAGCCACAAGGAAAGCATGAGGAAGGGCCTATTTCCCAAGGAAGGCAACTTTAAAACATGTTAAAATGGTTTGGGGGACCAAATCCCTTGATTTAAGGGGGAACCTTCATGTGGGGCGCCAATCCTCAAATAACTCAAGTGGATGAGGTATGGTTAGGTGTTAACATGCACTTAGATGTCTAAATGGTTTAGGAAAGTGGTTAGACCAATATTTCCATAATATTAATCCTTTAAAGGCAAAAAACAAGGGAAAGTTGGTCCACCGAGCTAGTTTACCAAAAACCAAGTGTGAACATGCTTTTTAGTGCATGTGGCTAAGTCAAGGATACTTAGGCTAAAAAATAAATGTAGATGTTAGGATTATATTCCAACACATTCTTCAACACTCCCTCTTAACTAGGGAGGTATTCATACATACATATACATGCACATGAAAGATCTCAAAACACATGAACCATGAAGAGTTTAGACACACTCGGTGCCACAGACAAGATTCCTAACCAGGGAATCTATCCGAGTGGGACTAAAACGAACTAAATTTTTCAGCCTCTCTAGGTACCATTAGGCTTAATTTCTAACCATCAACCCAGGGAACTAGGTGCATAATGCAAGGTCAGAGCTCTATGACTAACGCCATCCTCCCTATTTTGGGAACTAGACATCAACACACAGGTCACCCATATGTCCTCTCAGGCATTTTTTATTACACATAATGCCTCAACACATAAAATATCTCCCGATCAAACAAATTGGTAACTTCAATCATGCTTCCAAAACTTCGATAGATTTACCTAAATAATCACAACCCCAATAAGTAACAAATATTCAAATAGATAAACACAAACCTTCAAGATATTCAAACATCTTGATGTTGCCTTGATTGTCTCAATTTATCACAATATGACTTAGATACTTCCCAAACGAATCTTGACAAAATTTTCCACAACCATACAACTTCCTTTCTTGCTTCACATGCAGCAATATATTCTAAAATTGGACCTTTCTTTCCTTCTTTCAACAGCACCTTAATATACATTTTTTTATTTCTTCTTCAAGGTATCCATCATGACTATACTATACCCTCCCTCGCAACTTGGGAGATATACTCTTTTCTTTATCCAAACTCCCTCTTAACATAGGGAGATAAACTATTTTCCATGACATTGGAGAATATTAGCTTCAATCCTTCTTATTAGAGTCAGCTTCATTCATGTAACTTCCTTTATAATTCTTATCAATCGAAACAACTTTACTTATGAATATCTTCAACATCTCGAAGATTATGTGCCTGTACAACTCAAATAGAAAATAAAACCAAATACATATATAGAAGCGTGAATTTAACTATGGAAGCATTAGACTTTAGATATCAAATACCTAAACTTAGTTAGGTTCATAATCAGCAAGTGATACATACTTTTAAACTTCAACTTCTTGTTTGGGTTTGGTTATAACCCCTAAATCACATCAGTAACTCAATTAAGATATCAGTCTCATTATATCTATGGCCTAAATATTTATTCTGAAGATATAATATATTTCAAACCCTAGAAGCAATTAAAATAGGTATAGTTCTACAATGCATCCAGCAACTTTAGAATTCATATGTTAGAATTCTACGAGGATTTAATGCAAACCCTAGATTCCACCTTGGAGACACTTAGCTTTAGATGTCAACAAATAAAACCAATCACAGCACATTCTAATATGATCAACTTCTACTATGGTTTGTTTTAAACCCTATATTTTATCATCATAATGGAAGCAATATCACCATATCCTAGAATATCAAACTTCTATTAGGGCTTAGTTGCAAACCCTAGAATTTGCACACTATAAGCATCAGCAATTTGGTTAGCACATATACATATCTATGATTTTATAATCATGCATAAGCATAGCACAACAATATCTATTAGGTAAACCAAGACACAAATATCTATAAAAGTTTGACATATAACAAACTTGATCAGGCTAGGGTTTTGATCAAACAGAAAATCATTCACCTAGGGTTTCATTCCTAGGAGCTTACTCTAGATATATAAGGGTTTTTCTCATAAACCCCAATTTAGCAAAACCTTTAAAACTATAGGATTTTAATAGAAATTACCATCCAACCATAAAGGAATAGTGTTTCCATAATAATACCAAAACCCCAAACATGACATTATCATGAAAACCCCAAACATCAAAAGAATAGTATTTTCTAGATTTCATCAATAACTCTAAGTAGAATAGGGATTTCACATTATCATAGGCATACCCTTAGGTTATGGTTTTAAAGAGAACATTTTTTGGGGTTCGACAAGAATGATTAAATATATAGAGAGGGTAGATCCAATCTAATGATTAATCACCCAAATAATAGTCTTTATGATTCAAAGGTCCTAGACATAACGATGTTAGTAATGTAGAACAAAATATTAAAAGGAATGAATATACCTCTGTCATAAATCTTATGGTTTTGAGACATACCTTTAAGTTATGTTCTTGACAAACCTTGTAGGACATCAATTCTCGAAGAACTTCTCTTGCAATAGTACTTTTTCTCTCTGAGGTCTCCTCCAAAACCCTTGAGCATATCAGAAGGGTTTCCTAAATAAGGAAAAATATAGAATAAATGTTATTAGCATCTAATAAAAACACATCTAGATAAGAGAGGGAACCAAAATATAAAAAGAAAATATAAGTAGTAAGATACTTATATTTGGAAAAATGGTGAGGGCTCCCTCTTAATCCAATCTCGGGGATACCTATAACTTTATCAAAACAAGTCAGAAATGTTTTTCGAAAACATGTTAAACCTATAAATACTATAAATCAAAACATAAAGGAAAACAATTTAAAAAGTTAGAGTAGAAGGAAATGTAAAGGATAGAGTCCCTAGAAAATAGGTTTTTGACTTCGGATCCTTCCATATTTTTCTTCTTTGGTGAACCTTCGTTGGCAATGTTTGCTTGATCCCTGTCTCTTCTTGGATTCTTAGGACAATTACTTCTATAGTGACCCATCTTGTGACAATTATATCATTCATTCTTAGATAAGTCTATCTTCTTCCTTGGCCCTTTGGACTTCTTGAAGGTACCTTTATTCTTTTTATGAGCAGAATAGGCATTCCATATTTTCTCTTCTTCACTCTTCTTGTTGCTTATTAAATATATTCTAACTTATTCTTGACTGTGTGCATTCTAGAATGTAGGAGTATCCTTCCAAATCTCTTGAGCGGAATCTATGTTGGATATATATGGGATGAGGTTATCCTTTATTTCATCCACTATTAGGCTCATGGCTAAGAGATTTATTTCACTATACTTTTCCTTTTCTTCATCACTTGATTCATTTGTGGGCTTCTTTACTTTTTCTTTGACTAGATCCAAGACTTTATTATTCTCGCGGATGAGATCTATCCTCTTTTTCCATGCCCTATAATTGGATGCTCCTTCCAATTTGTTTTCTCCCTTAAATGAGTTAGACATGATTTTTGAAGATAGTAGGCTTGACTCCTTATATGATCCTTTTCCTTTATCATCCTTATTCAAATTTCTTAAAACTCCTTTCAATAGACCTTTAGGATTCCTTTTTCCTTATTCTTCACCTTAGCTTTGATACCATGTTTGAAAATCAGAAAGGTAGAAATATTTTCTTTGTGTTAATAATTACTTGTGATATTTGTATGTTCTTATTAACTTTCTTGTGTTCTTCTTTTAACTTAGTTCATAAAGCAATTACAATAACCATAACACAAAGATCAACGACACAAGATGTAGGTGGAAAGCCATGGAATACCCCTATCTATGAGAAAATCCAGTCAACAGCTTTTTCTTTAATAGTTTCATGAGATGATCCAAGACTCCTTGACCTAGACATAGACTTCTTCCAATCACCAAGTCAACCCTTCCTTTCTTTTATAGATGATGACCTTCCAGCAACAACTTCAACCTAGCACTTCGATCTTGCAACGGTAGATTTTTGACCTCCCTAGCAACATAACTTTGACCCAGAAATATAAATTTGACCTAGTAGCAGAACTTTGACCCAAAAACAAAACTTCTACCTGCAAAATTTCGACCCCAGAGGTAGCCTAGTAATTTCACACGTGAGAGATGACCCAGAAACTTGATTTTCTTTCTCCAACAAACCTCCTTCAATCTCTTTTGTAATTTCTTATTCTTCTACTTCTCGTTCTTGAATATCAAACTTATGAGTGTGTTTTACCAAAATAATCAAACTTCACTTATTTATAGCCTCTTCTGGAGTTTGAATTACCCTCATGTAGGTCGACTTGATTAGGTAAGGGTCAACTTGGTGTGGAGGTGAAAAATGAATTATTTTACTCAATAATAATTATTTTTACATGATTCAAAAGCCCAAGAAGGGTCACATAAAATGGAAAATGACTCTAATGACTCAAGACTTTGATCTATAAAATGATGACCAAAGCATGAACCCATGCTTTAATAAATAATAATAATAATAAGTTCTTTTTCTTTCTTTTGATTAATACATTTCATTATGACTCAAATACAATTATGAATACCAAACCTAGTTACATTATTCAACACTCCCTCTTAACTAGGGAGGTATTCATACATAAGTATGCAAGTACATGGAATATCTCAAAACGCATGAACCATGAAGAGTTTAGGCACACTTGGTGCCATTGACTAGATTCTTGAACATGGAAATCTACCTGGGTGGGACTAAGATGGACTAAATATTTCAAACTCTTTAGGTACCATTAGGATTACTTGCTAACCATCAACTCGGGGAACTAGGTGCGTAATGCGAAGTAAAAGATCTATGACCAACGCCACCCTCCTTACTTTGGGAATTAGACATCAACACACAGGTTGGTTAGATGTCCTCTCAGGCATTTGTTGTTACACATAATGCCTCAACACATCAAATCTCTCCTGACCAAATAGATTGATAACATCAAGCATGCTTCCCAAACTTCGAGATATTTACCTGAACAATCAAAACCCCAATCAGTAACAAACTTTCAAATACATAACTAAACACAAACCTTCGGGGTCTTTAAACATCTTGATGTTGTCTTGATTGTCTCAATTTATCATAGAAGAACTTAGGGACTTCCCAAACGAATCTTGACAAAATTTTCCTCAACCATATAGCTCTGTTTCCAACTTCAAATGCAACGATATATTCTAAAATTGGATCCTTCTTTCCTTCTTTCAGTGGCACCTTAATATACAGTATCCAATTTCTTCTTCAAGGTATCCATCATGACTATATTATGCCCTTCTTCTCAACATGGGAGATATAGTCATATATTTATCCAGACTCCCTCTTAACTTAGGGAGATCAACTATTTTCCATGACATCAGAGAATCTTAGCTTCAATACTTCTTATCAAAGTCATCTTGATTCATGTAACTTCCTTTATAATGCTTATCAATCAAAACAACTTTACTTACAAATATTTTCAACATCTTGAAGATTATGTACCTGTACAACTCAAATAGCAAGTACAACCAAATACATATATAGAAGCATGAATTTAACTATGGAATCATTAGACTTTAGATATAAAATACCTAAACTTAGTTAGGTTCATAATCAACAAGAAACATATACTTTTAAACTTCAACTTCTTGCTTAGGATTGCTTATAACCCCTAGATCATATCAATAACTCAATCAAGATATCAATCTCATTATATCTAGGGCTTAAATATTTCTTCCAGAGATATGACATACTCTAATATAATATATTGAAAACCTTAGAATATTTTCAAACAAGTATAGTTATAAAATGCATCAAACAGCTTTAGAATTCATATGTTAGACTTCTACTAGGATTTAATGCAAACCCTAGATTCCATCTTTGACACACTTAGCCTTAGATGTCAACAAATAAAACCAATCACAGCACATTCTGATATGATCAACTTCTACTAAGGTTTGTTTTAAACCCTATATTTTATCACCATAATGGAAACAATATCATCATATCCTAGAATATCAAACTTCTATTAGGGCTTAGTTGCAAACCCTAGAATTTTCACACTATAAGCATCAGCAATTTGGTTAGCACATATACATATCTATGATTTTATAATCATGCATAAGCATATCACAACAATATCCATTAGGTAAACCAAGACACAAATATATATAAAATTTTGACATATAACAAACTTGATCAAGCTAGGGTTTCGATCAAATAGAAAATCATTCACCTAGGGTTTCATTCCTAGGAGCTTACTCTAGATATATAAGGGTTTTTCTCATAAACCCTAATTTACCAAAACCTTTATAATTATAGGATTTTAATAGACATTACCATCCAACCCTAAAGGACTAGGGTTTCCATAACTATACCAAAACCCCAAACATCAAAAGAATAGTATTTTCTAGATTTCATCAATAGCCCTAAGTAGACTAGGGATTTCACATTAGCATTGAGATACCCTTAGGTTACGGTTTTAAAGAGAACCCTTTTTGGGGTTTGACAATAATGATTAAATTTATAAGGAGGGTAGATTCAATCTAATGATTAATCACCCAAATAAGAATCTTTATGATTCAAAGGTCCTAGACATTACGATGTTAGTAATGTAGAACAAAATATTTAAAGGAACGAATATTCCGTGTCATGAAGCTTAAGGTTTAAGACATACCTTTGAGTTGTTTTCTTAACAAACCTTGTAGGACATAAATTCTTCAAGAACTTCTCTTGCAATAGTACTTTTTCTTTCTGAGGTCTCCTCCACAACCCTTGAGCATATCAACGGACTTTCCTAAATAAGGAAAAATATAGAAGAAATTATATTAGCATCTAATACAAACACATCTAGATAAGAGAGGGAAACCAAATATAAAAAGACAATATGAGGAGTAAGATACTTATCTTTGGAAAAATCGTGAGGGATCCCACTTAATCCAATCTCAGGGGATACCTATAAATTTATCAAAACAATTCAAAAAAAATAATTCCAAAACGTGTTAAACCTATAAATACTAGAAATCAAAGCATAAAGGAAAACAATTCAAAATGTAGAGTAGAAGGATATGTAAGGGATAGAGTCCCTAGAAAATAGGTGGTTGACTTCGGATCCTTCCATCTTTTTCTTCTTTGGTGAACCTTGTTGGCAATGTTTACTTGATCCCTATCTCTTATTGGATTCATAGGTCAATTAATTCTATGGTGACTCATCTTGTGACAATTGTAGCATTCATTCTTAGATAGGTCTATCTTCTTCCTTGGCCCTTTGGACTTCTTGAAGTTTCCTTTATTCTTGTGATGAGCAGAATATGAATTCTATATTTTCTCTTCTTTTCTCTTCTTGTTGCTTACTAAAGATATTTTTATTTCTTCTTGACTGCATGCATTCTAGAATGTAGGATTATTCTTCCAAATCTCTTGAGAGGAATCTATGTTGCATATGCATGGGATGATTTTATCGTTTATTCCATCCACTAATAGGCTTATGCCGAAATTTTGTTTCACTATATTTTTCCTTTTCTGCATCACTTGATTCATTTGTGGTCTTCTTTACTTTTCCTTTGACTAGATCCAATACTTCATTCTTCTCGAGGATGAGATCTATCCTCTTTTTCCATGCCCTGTAATTGGATGCTACTTCTAATTTGTTTTCTCCCTTCAATGAGTTAGACATGGTTCTTGAATATGGTAGGCTTGACTCCTTCTATGATCATTTTCCTTGATGACCCTTATTCAAACTTCTTAAAACTCTTTTCAATAGATATTTAGGCTGCCTTTTTCCTTCTTCACCTTAGCTCTGATACCATGTTGGGAAATCAGAGAGGGGGAAATATTTTCTTTATGTTGATAATTACTTGTGATATTTTTATTTTCTTATTAACTTTCTTGTGTTCTTATTTTAACTTAGTTCTTCAAGCAATTACCAATAACCAAAACACGAATATCAAAGACGCCATGTGTAGGTGGACAGCCAGGGTAAAACCCATATATATGGGAAAACTCAGTCAACAACTCTTCCTTTAATAGTTTCACGAGATGATCTAAGAATTTTTGACCTAAATGCAAACTTCCTCCAATCACCAAGTCTGTCCTTCCTTTATTTTATAGATGATGATGTTCCAGCAACAACTTCGATCTTGCAACAGTATATTTTTTACCTCCACAATAGTATAAATTCGACCCAGCAGCAGAACTTCAACCCAACAATAAAACTTTGACCCAATAATAGAACGTTGACCCAACAACAAAACTTTGACCTACAGAATTTTGACCCCATAAGTAGAACATTAATTTTCACACATGTGAGAGAGATTACACAAAAACTTCAATATTCCTTCTCCAACAAACCTCTGTCTATTTCTTCTGCAATTTTGTATTCTTCTGCTTCTCTCTCTTGAATATCGAACTTGTGAGTGTGTTCTTCCAAATCAATCAAACTGAAATTATTTATAGCCTCTTCTGGAGTTCAAATTAACCTCATGTAGGCCGGCCTGATCAGGTAAGGGCTGAATTGGTGTGGAGGTAAAAAATGACTTATTATACTCAATAATAATTATTTTTACATAATTCAAAAGACTGAGAAGGGTCTCATAAAATGCACAATGACTCAAGACAAAACCTAGAAGTCCTCAATGAGGACTTTGACCTCTAAAATGATGACCCAAGCATGAAACCCATGCTTTAATAAGGCATAATAATAATTTGTTTCTTTCTTTTGATAAATACATCTCATTATGACTCAAATACAATACTAAACCTAGTTACAGTCTTCAACAGGATGGATCTACAAAACTAGATTCAGATCCTCTTAACTTCTTCAAGTTCATCACCATGGCAGTAGCCGTGGATTTACAATCCATCATACCAAACTTATGAAGTATCTCAATAACACACTTTCCTTGACCAAGGAAGACTTCGCCAAGTTCTTGGCATACTTCCAGTGCCAAGTAATAATGCATCAACCCAAGATCCTTCATATCAAATTCAAAATCCAACTACTTCTGACATTGAATAATAAGAGGCTCAATGCCTATCGGAAACAAATCATCAACATATAACAATAAGATCACAGGAGCATTCTTCACAACCTTAAAATAAAGGTTTGGATCGGCATCACTCTTGGTAAATCCCACTCTCATTAAGTAATTGTCATTAGGAGCATACCAAGCTCTTGGAGGTTGCTTGAGTACATACAAGGCCTTCTTTAACATGAAAACATGATACTCCTTTCCACGCAACTCAAATCCTTGAGGCTACTCTATGTACACATTTTCATCAATCACACCATTGAGGAAAGCATTATTCACATCCATCTAATGTAAATTCCATCCCATCAAAGTGGCAAGAGAGATGATGGATATAATGGAGGTGTACCTAGCAACTGGAGCAAAGGTCTCATTGTCATCTTCTCCCTCTTTCTAGGAGAACCCTCTAGCCACAAATCGTGCCTTGTGTTTATCAACAATTTCATCTGTAACATGTTTATGTTATATATATCCACTTGGAAGTCGCCATAACTTTCCTTTAAGCCATGGCACAATCTCCTAGACATGATTCTTCATGATTGATTGGTATTATTCATTCATGGATTCCTTCCACACTTGTTGTCTAAATACTTCTTCGTAAGTGAAAGGATTTGCAACAATCAGGTTAGTCATGAGAGATACATAGCTAGAGAACCTTTTGGGTTTCTTAACTTCTCTGGATGTGCCATCAGGAGTTGTATGTCCTTATGCTTCTTTGAATGTAGACCTAAGCCATGTTGGTCTTTTTCTTATCTCTGGAACAATAATCAGTCCCACTAGTTCATGAGGCCCTTTTGGATCTACAGGACCTTTTGTATAAATTGAATGCTTTTCTGCATGTTTTAGCTCATCAAGAGAGTCCATTGAAACTTCCTTGGACTTCTAATATGCCACTATCTCATCAAAAGTAACATCCCTATTGACCTCAATATATCAATGTTTTTGGATGCAGACTCTATAGACCTTAGATGATTCATTATAACCAACAAATATGCATTTCTTCCCTGAAGGCTCAATCTTGTTCCTCTTATCCATAGGAACATGGATATAGATAGGACAACCAAAGATTATTATGTGCCCAACCTCTATATTCCTTTTATACAATGCTTCTTCAAGAGTCTTGCCTTCCATAATTTGATGAGGCCTTTTGTTTTGAATATATATGAATATCGATGATGCTTCTCCCCATTAGAACAATGGAAAATCTTAGTCATGCATCATGGCCTTGACAAATTCTTCAGTGGACTTTTTATTTTGTTCTCCTACACCATTCTGTTATGGATTATAGGGAACAATCAACTCCCTCTTAATCCCATATTTCTTACAAAAATCCACAAGTTCCTTTGAGGTGTATTCTCCTCCATTGTCAGATCCCTAGATCTTGATCTTCTTACCTGCCAATTTCTCCACTTTAGCTTTGATTTCTTGAAACCTTGTGATGACTTCATCCTTAGTCTTCAAAAAATAAATCCATGTCTTGCAAGAGAAGTCATCAATAAATGTCATGTAGTACAATGAACCTCCAATTGATCTCACAAGCATAGAACCCTACATATCAGAGTGCATCAAATCCAAGACTTATTTAGATCCGTTGTCACTACTTGGAAATGGTTTCTTAATATTCTTTCCAAGTGCACAACCTTTACAAATACCTTCATGATCTATCTACAATTTTGGGACCCTGAAACTATTTGATTCAATTCAAGGAATGCTCTATAATGATATGTTCGTACCTCCTATGCCATAGCTCACTTGGAGTGATTTCATCATGCACTAGGGAATGAGTTGGTTGACTCATAAGCTTATACAATCTTCCTTCATGAATCCCAATAACCCTAGTATCTTCCATATTAGATCCCTTGGACCATACAAGTACGTTTCCATCCACAAAAGCCATTATATCTCCTTTATCTTCTAAACATGAAATAGAGAGAAGATTCTTTTTCAAACCTGGTACATATTGAACATTGTTGAGATGCATATTATTACCAGATTCTAGCTCTATGGATGCCTTTCCACCTCCTTTGACTGCATAGTTGTGATTGTCTCCAAGCTCAACCCTTTGGGATAGAATTTTTCCTGCTATGCTAGAAATATTTCTATGCTCTACAGTCATATGCCTTGATATGCCATTATCTACCAACCACATATCATCATCATCTATAATAGAACATGTAAGAGCATAAAAGTAAAAGAAATATTTGATAGCTTTGGGCTTATTTAGGTGTTAATCTTCAACATCAACTACGGAAGCATGTTGTTTTCCCTTTATCTTCTTGTTATTAGCCATCTCAGGACAATCCCTTTTGAAATGACCAAATTTTTGGTAACCATAACATTCAATTCTTGACATGTCCTTCTTATTTGACTTATTGTGATGATATACAACCTTATTCTCCCCTTTATTCTTGAAGTGGGTTGTTAATGCTTGAGAAGCTTCTTCTTTCCTATCTCTTGATATAATCCTTGATTCTTATTGAGCACAAGAGGCCCATAGTTCTTCAAATGTGGCTTTTCCCTTCCTGCTACTTATACCAGTTGCAAATGCATCTCGTGATCTAGGGAGACGATTGAGTGTTGTAGTCACTAGTTCATTTCTGGAATAGTTTCTCCAATTCTTGCAATTTGGTCCTTTATTTTAGAAATCCTTACAAAATATGAGGCAATTGTGTCATCATTTTCCATCTTCACATCCTAAAGTTCATCATTCAAACTCGTGGCTTGACCAACATCCTTGATAGTGTATATATTTGTTAGGGAATCATATATCTTCTTAGAAGTATCCAACTTTTCAATGTAGGGGATAATATGATCTCTAATGGATTCCACAATGATTCACATGGCATTGATTTAATCTTCCTTAAACTTCTCTTTTCCTGTAACATTTGTTGGTTCCACAACTTTTCCTGTTACAATATCCAATACCTTATTCTTTGCAAGAATAATACCAATTCTAATTTTTCAAGCCCTAAGGTTTGAGGCTCTTTCCAACTTATTTTCAAACTTCATAGAGGAGGCCATGGATGTGAATCAACAACAAGGACTTCAACAATGATGATCTCAAATTAGGGTTTCTTCATAAGTGATCTCAAAGTTCCTTTCTTCACCAAAGCTCTGATACCATGTTGATTTTCTAAGTGCAATGTAAACTAGTGCAATATTTCTGAAATATTGATAATTACATTTGATGCTTATCTTCTTTTAAAAATATTCCAATATATGATTTAGCAATTATACTTCAAAAATTCAACCATACAATAATAGCAGAATGGTAGATATCACAATGCACAAGAGAATACAAGATTTACCCAGGGAAAACCCACCAAGGGTGAAAACCTAGCAACCTTTCCAATAGAGAAATTATTTTGTTCAACAAGAGACGCACCTAAACCTATGATCAAACTTATTCAACCCGCCCAATCTGATCCAAAATTTTGCTATGCTTGATTTGACCCAAAATTTTGACCCTCCTGCAATTACAAGCCAACTTAGAATTTCAACCTTTGTAGTTGCCTAGAATTTCAGCCCCCTATAATAAAATGTATAGAAAAATTTCAAACTAGAAAGAAGAGAGACTATCCACACGTGCAAGTTCAAAGAGAGAGAGAGCAAGCCAATTTATCTTCTTTGTCGAATTATTTGTCCTTCTTGTCCTTCACTTGCCTTCCCAAAATATGTCTCCTGTGAGAGATGTGAAGTGCCCAAGTGGAGGAGATTGAACTGCCTATATATAGTGTTCTGCTAGGTCAAATGGGTGTGTCCTTTGCCTAGGTCCAACTTGACTTGGAGGGAGGCCAACTTGACAACTTTGGAGCAAAAAATTACAATTCAAAAATTTTAATTTTCTTAATAAAAAATTCACAATGGGACTTTGACTCAAAATATATATTTTTTACTCTAACATTTAAAATATGCTTTACAATAATAAATACAAGTACATCAAGTGGCCAAATATACATTATGAAGACCAACCATAGTTACAAATTTAACATCTTCCTCCTCCCAAGTCGTCTAAGACATTCTTCCTTAATAATTTTATTGTAAATAGGAACATCCTTGATGGCTTGAAGGAGAGGAATCTTGATAGGCATTTTTTAGTTCTCCTAGAAGTTCAATGTCTTCTGGGGTGTGTGTTTTGTGGGTTACCAACCTTTCAAGATAGAGAGGTTTTTTTGGGTTACTTGAGGTACATGTTCTTCCTTATCTTCCTCAAGATTCTCCATTGGAGGAGGTGGATGGACATCTAGAAGGACCTTTCCCGACCGAAGGTTGATTTGCTATATTTCTATAGAATAGGTTTGGTAAGTGGTTTCTCCTCTGTAGACTAGTTGAGCCTACTTGTTGTTGGGATTTGGATTTGGTTTGGCAGGAATTTATGGTTGCTTTGAAGGAATGTTTTGAGGTGTTTGATATTGTTGAGAAGGAGGCATTAAGGCAGGTGGTTGGGCCACCTAAGGCATCAATCCTAGTGATGGATTAACCCATTGAGGAGGTTGAGTATGGTATGGCTGAAAGGGAGGAGTAATATTCTTAGGAGGATATGGCCAAGGAGTGGCCATAGGCAAGGGTGAAGGGTTAGGAGGATGCCAAGGTTGGTAATGAGCATTGTAATTTGAATTGAAAGGAGAGGGGAATTTCATCCCTTTTTGAAAGTGTCGAGGGGCTTGTGACCTCTTTTGGTTAATAAAGCATAGCTATTTCATGATCCCTTTTTCTCCTTGATATACAACTTTTAAACCTGGAAAAGATGGACACTTATCAGTGGAATTATTTTCTTCACATACATAGCATATTTCTACCACATTTAAAGGGCATTTATTCATAGGATTCCTTTTAGTGCATTGAGGGTAGAATACAGCGAATGCCTTTTTTGTTTCCTCCTAATTTCTCTTCATCTATAGGGTTTCTATCTGCATGCAAAATCTATGTAATATTTTGATCTTCATTTCCTCTATCTTACCTCCTATCTCATTTTTAATAATCAAGGAGGAGCGAGAGGGACTTACAGAACTTTTTTTTGCACTACCTCATTTTATAGCCTCCCTTGAATGAATTTTTAATATTGTTTTAACATCATCATATTTCAACTAATATATGTCTCCATTAGCTAGCATATTGAGTGTTTCCATCAATTCTTCCTTGAATCCTTGTAGAAGGACTAACTTCAAGGAATATAGATCTAGGGTGAAATTGTGTGCTCTTATATAACTCAATTGAAATATTTTCTCAAAATATTTCATAGTCTCGTCTACTTCTTGGATCATTATGAATAACTCATCTCTGGTATCCCTTTCTCTACAATAGTCCTAGTACTTGTATTTGAGGTAATCCCAGTACAATAATCTCTAGTATTTCATTTTCTCCCATGAGGTGATGTTTTTTCCTATTAGGTTGTGTTATATTCTTTCCGTGACTAGCCCACGTAGTTAACTGGGCGTTAGAGGGGTACCCATAACCCCACTTTATGGGGTCCAGGGCAGTGCCCCAGAAAATTTTGGTTTTGGACCCTATGTCAGGTTGGGCGGACCCACCTATGGTTTTGTGCATGATTTTCGCACATCTTTTTGGACGCGATGGTTTTCGATCCATGGTTTTGGACACATTGGTTTTTCGGTCCATGGTATTGGATGCTTTGGAATGCATAAATATGTTTTGTAACATTGAAAGGAATATAATGAAAAATCAAGCTGGTAGTCCCAGTTTTGGGATCCAGGGGAAATCTCTGTGTATATGTGTTTTATGTGTTATGCTCTCGCATTGTTATTTTCTGTTGTTTTAGAATTCGTATGTAGGAATTTCTGTACGGGGTTAAAAAACCTACATTTGTATCATAGTTGTTTTGGCTTCAGGGAACGCCTTTGTTTGCTGAGGGTGTTCCGCTCGGCCTGTGGTAGACCCGTTCAGTGGGAGATTTGTGAGATCAATTTTGTTGGTTAAGAGTGGAGAGCAGTGGAAGATAGAGATTGAGAAATTTAAAAGGTAAAGTTTGATTTGTGGAAACTCAAGATGGAGGATTGTTGTGGATAAAGATCAGTGGATCGCAGTAGATCCAGGTACTAAACAACGGGAGTGTCTGATGAAAAATGGAATAAATTGGTCGAAAGGCAAAGAGCACAATACGATTATGTGTCTCAGATTTAGTATTGTTGAATGTATTAGGGGAAGCTACGGCGAAGGATTTGTGGGACAAGTTAGGGACTTTGTACCAATCTAAGTCTCTGGTGAATAAATTGTTCCTGCGGAAAATGTTGTATAACCTGAGGATGTAAGATGGAGACTCGGTGACAAAGCATCTAAATGCATTTAATACTGTGGTAAGTCAGTTAGCATCTGTTGATATTAAAATTTCAGATGAAGATAAGTGCATCAGTTTGTTGTGTTCTCTGCCAGATTCATGGGATAGTCTGGTTATTGCAATAGGTAGCAATGAAACTGCCTTGCAGTTTCATGAAATTGTCTCAGCTTTGTCGACGAAGGAGATGAGACAGAAAAATACGGAGAGCCAAAATGGTGATGCCTTGTCTGTATGAGGATGGTCCCAGAACAGAAACAAAAATAAGTCATCGAGTGGGAGATCTAAATCTAGAGGGAGAT
>APFE030810197.1:137565-157116 GCA_000404065.3 Pinus taeda
ACCTGTAACCCCACTTTATGGGGTCCGGGGCAGCGCCCCGGAAAATTTTGGTTTTGGACCCTATGTTAGGTTGGTTGTACCCACCTATGGTTTTGTGCATGATTTTCGCACATGTTTTTGGACGCGATGGTTTTCGGTCCATGGTTTTGGACGCGATGGTTTTTTATTCCATGGTATTGGATGCTTCGGCATGTATAAATATTTATTGTAACACTGAAAGGAATATAATGAAAAATCAAGCTAGTAGTCCCGGTTTTGGCATCCAGGGGAAATCTCTATGTATATGTGTCTTATGTGTTATGCTCTCACATTGTTTATTTTCTGTGTTTTACAATTCGTATCTAGGTAATTTCGGTATGGGGTTAAAAACCTACATTTCCCTTCTAGGATCATGAACCATCGAAGGGCTACAACCTTAAGATGGAAGGGAACGATTTGATCTTCTTCTCATCAATTGTGTAGTCATAATACCTGCATACTGCAGAAAAATCAAACATGAAAGTGCCAGGATATTATGTGATTAGACCATAGAAGTGTGGGATGACAGATGGATTAATGTTTTTGATTTTGGCCTCTCTGTCTATTTCTCTAATGGGGAATGTGAACACTTCCGGTTGTTTATTTTAAGCCATGGCATTGTTGGGTTATGAAGGTATTTCTCCATCTTCAAGCTCCTCAGAGATCCTTACTTGCTCATAAAAAATGGCCTCAATAGTCCCTATGGATAGGGTAGGAGGCTCATAGTCAGCAAAAAGAGGTTGTCTACTAATGAAAGTGGGGGTTTTGGGTAAGAATTTTCTTGTTCTATCCCTAACCATTCGAGGCATAAAAGAAAGAAATATATTTTTGTAATTTTGTAATTTTTGAAATGAAAATGCTAATGCATTTTTTTCTTTTTATAGAAATTGAAATGAGAGAAAGAGCATATCGACTAGGGAAAAAGACAGTACATATTTTGACACCTCCCCAGCAACAACACCAAAAAATGATGTCCCTTGGTATTGTTGCAACACCCAAGGGTTTAGATTTCATTGCTAACTTGAGGTTGGCACTAAATGTGCAACAAGCACTATCTCTCTCTTTTGTTGAATTTTATATAAGTGGATGTACTGAGATGAAATTTGATTATACAAAGACCATTTTAATTGTTATATGCTATAGGTAAAACTTGAAATTGCAGGGAATGAAAGACAACAAGCAAACCTATGCTAATTGCAATAAAGGAAGTAAACCCATCTTAATTGTAATGAAATGATAACATACCTATTCTAATGTGCAAGGAAAGCAAACAAATCGCTGAAGTAAAAGCTTGCAAATAATAAATGTTAATTCTACAGGAAAGAAGTAATTTCTACAATAATCCAAGTTAAGGCATGTACTTGGTCTCTCTACTTATAAACTCCATTCTCATACTTCTAGGGATGTTGTAACACATCAATGAAGATGAATGATGAGTTGAATGCAAATCTGGGTGAGTTTCAAAGATGAATTGTGAATTGCTATAGGAGTCTCATTTTTCTTGCATGAGACATTCAAGTAAGCAAAACAATAAAGGTAAGGTTGGAAAGAAAAATAAGGTAAGGAATGGATAATAAATGATAAGGAACTAATCCCTAAGTCATCACATCAGCGATAGTAGGGTTTATTCAGCAAGGTACATGGTTGTAGGGTTTCATGTACCTGCAAAATAAAGGATTGCGAAGACACGGTAAAACAGTAAATGATGGATAGAAAATAAATATTAACAATCAAAGTGAACTTAAATTCCTAAATAAAAATGTCATTTTAACAAGATAACCACTACCAATATTATCATCTAATTCTCAGATATTATGCAAGAAATGACTGTGCAGAAACTAGCTAACTAACCATGCATAAAGTAATATTCAGAACTAAACTACAGAGATAAACAATCCATAGAGAGTAATGGTACAAGAGGGACTTGAGCACTTGGGGTGGGCCCTAACCCAAGGAAGCTCATAACCCTCAAGTAGACTAATAACTAAACCAAATTTGACTTTCATTAACTGAATGATTGCTTGTAGATGGAAAAAAATTGCAGAACTTGAAGTCTAAGCATCCTAATGCTCTATGATGTTATTCTCTTGCTTC
Organism: Pinus taeda; assembly: GCA_000404065.3. Taxonomy (NCBI): domain Eukaryota; kingdom Viridiplantae; phylum Streptophyta; class Pinopsida; order Pinales; family Pinaceae; genus Pinus; species Pinus taeda. Next base: position 139,678 of record APFE030810197.1, read on the forward strand.
TATTTGTTCTACTAGTCTACTATAGCCCTCTATTTACAAAAAATGGGGAAGGGGAAACCCCCTTGAGGGGAGGACTATTTCCCCTTAAAATCCCTAAAAAGTTGGATCATGTTTCCTGGGCCACCATGCGCAATAGGGAGGAATATTTATTATCCTTAGCAAACCGAGTTGGAATTCTTTTGTAGCAGGGAGCATGCCCCATGAATATCTCTAGCTGGATCTCCTTGAAATTAGTGGAAAATCCCCTTAAAGCATGAAAATATCCTTGGCCCTCCTAAGAACTCAACAAGATAGGAAAGTGTTATTAAGTGAAAACAGGAAGGTTTAATGTAGCCTTTATGTGCCTAGGAGTGGTTAGATGGGTCTTGTGTTCTACCTATTTGGGAGGCCCATTAATGAGCATATTATTATTACTTAAGTTAATTAACCCCATGAACAATGTGTAGAATTTCAAGAGGCCATTTCCACTTGTGTCTAGATTCGCTCTTCCAATATTTGCACACAAGATCAAAATATATGATCTATTGGGATTTATCCAAAGAATGTTTCCCATTAGACTTATCCTCCAACATGAATTCAAGCCCAAGTATATGAATAATAGAGTCAATGGTCCAATACATAAACACCCTTCATGTTAGATCCATCCTCTTTATCTCATTTATTTTTCGTGTATATCTCAAGTTCAACATATAGTGGAAATACGTTTTGTTGAATTTAAGGTAAAGGATGACTCCCTTGAACTAGAAAACGACCAACACTAAAGTGAGAAGAGGAATTATATGGTGACAATGCATAACACTTATGAGTGGCATCAATGTTGCTATAAATGGTTTCAAATGCTTTTAATTTGGAAGGGTGAGTTTGGGGATAAAAATATACAAGGTAGATTAATGGGTGTGGGTATCCTATAAGGAATTAAAGGACTAGAATTAAAAACAATTATTCAAGTCATGAAAATGGACAATGTAAAATAAAATTGCGTTAAGGTATGTTACTCAAACTGATTTGTTAAAAATGAAAATGAAATATTGGACAAGAAGCACATGAAAGAATAATGTGTTTTTCAAGAGATGCAAGAGTTTGGAGATAATTAATATGTCTAAGATAGTGAGATGACAAATGATGAAGAAAATCATGGAGGAAATAAAAGTATCTTTTGAGACATATGACAAATGTTTTTTTATTTATATACCCATATGGTTGTAGAAATCATTGTTGGAATAGTAATAGTTTGGGTAGGTTGGACTAGGACCTTTTGGTTATTTTCAACAACGTCATTATGCTTGTACTTGGACTAGAAGGATTTGGACCAAAATTTTGACTCAAATAAAATTAGATTGACACTTGTAAGTGACTCGAATAAAATGCCCAATATTTTATTTTAATATATTTTGGTGTGCATGTTCACACATCAATGTAAATACAATCATTAGATGCCAAATATACAAATCTTGTTAATTTATATTTCGTGTAAGTGTGCAAATAACAAAATTACATCAAGTTGCTACAAATTTTAAGATGCATCAAATTAAAAAATTTAGAGGAAATGGATAAACATAGAGGCTCTAGATGGTGTGTAAAGTCCAAAAATCCTCCTACTATAATTAAAGCATTACATAGTGGTGGGTCCCATTGGGACCCGCTATTGAAAAACAAATTTAAAAAAATAAAAAGGCATTGGAAATGGGACATGTTAGTAGGGAGCGTTTGAAAAATTCCCTAGAGGCATTTTTTTTACCTTGGTATATGTGCATGGGGGTATCCGCAAATGTCCCCATATGGAAAATATTTTCCTTGGAGAGAAGCACTAAATGGTATTTTTCATAACATGCTCTAAACCTTGTCAATATTTCATCAGTCATGATGATTTTCACTTTAGGCTTATAAGCAGATGTTCCTACAACTTAGGAAATGTTTTGTTTTCATCGAGAAAATAAGGAAGTTCATATTTTATGTATTTGTACATAAGGATATGGAAGATATCCAACAAATATTGGTATATTTTCCAACTACCAATGCATGATGTTGATGAATGTTCATTCACTCTCATTAAATCAAATTATGATCCCTTCTATGGAAAGTTTACACATGTGGAGATTGTGATCAAAACCAAAACTAGAACTTATTGAGGATCAAACTAGGATTGGACTAGAACTAGTTTGAAAATCCATTGAATTATTCCTTTAGGTCAACTTTTAATATAGATTAATATGATTCATGAATGGATGAGGGTTGGCCCCATTTGAAATCAGTTGTATAAGATCAAATGGACATGAATCATAAGAGGCATCAATGGGCATGCTAAAAGGAGATCAATGGTGAGAAGATCCATGATGTTTTAATGTTCTTGTACCTTAAGGAAGATTATATTACTTTGGATAAGTTGGATTAATATGAAAACTGCAAATCAATAGCTTGGCATTCATTCATGTGATTTACAAAGTATTGGATCAATGTTTCAACATTTCTCTAATTTTCACCCCCACCAGTGTAGTTTAATGGTTAGATCTCTCATAAGATTTGGAAGAGGCTTGATTTGGTACATAAAGCATAGCCTATCCCCTTAAAGATACTTGGATCATCCAAATTGCATTGGTGATCCTCATAGTGTAAAAGAGGGCAATTGGGTGATAAGAAAGGAAGATTATGCCTAAATGGAATTTTATGGATTCATACATATCTTAAAGTGTAGAAACCTTTGGAACTCTTATTAATTCTTAAATGGAAATTATAAAATGTTTGGCAATAATTTTGTAAAAACATTTAAATTTCTAAGGGGAGGCAGGAGTGGGAGGGGTGTTTTGTAGCCCTGATGAACAAGTTGACACAAAATATGCATGAGGATTAAGAGTGACCACCAATAACAAGACCGGTCTATTTGCCTTGTGGAAAGGATTGTACCTTGTTCACATTCTCGGAATAAAGAGAATAAAATTGTTGGGGATTCCTTGTTGGCTATAAGAATGTTCATAATACCAAATGCATATTCTAATGACAACATGTCCTCCATAGTTAAAATAATAATTTATCAGTTGGCAAAATTTGAGCAACATTCCTAATTTCATGTTCTATGACATCTAAAAATGGTTTCCAATGAAATAGAAAATCGTGGAGTGCTCTTGGGAGAAAGGAATTACAAGATCAATGGGAGAGATGAAGGCCAACTTCACATATCTTAATTTAATGTTGGTTAGGGAATCATTAAATATTAGCATGGTTATCAATGATAAAGGGATGACACAGGGAATATCATACGGAAGGCAAGACATATGGGGAAAGGACAGGAAAGGCTCAACGCCTGGCATCCTCTCGGATCCCTAGGTTAACTCATCACATGGCACAAGGAGATTAATAACCTAGTATATGCAAGAATTCCATCATATCAGAGAATTCAAAGGACCGTGAATGGCATCAAAGAATTAATGGTGAGGAGGTGGACACTGTCTCATTACTCCACAAATTGGCTGCAAAAATGGTTTGATAGATCCCTTGGACAGAATGCTTATTTAATGGGACTACACATTGAGGACCTTCATGAGATTATGGCACAAGCAATTGAAAATGGGGCGCAAGAGGGCTCTGGTCTATTTAAGGACACACCACCCTCTCTCATGACATTCGTTGTCAAAGGCTTGGAGCGTCGAATTGATAGTTGTGTGATTTAGAGGAACGCCGATATGTATGTGTCAAAAGGTCATGGTAGGAAACCTCCTCAAGAGGACCTGATGCATTAGAAGAGGGCCTCTGAGTTCTAGTTTAATTTGGTAATGGGGAGAATTGACCTTATCATTAATTGTGTGGAGTTATTGAAGGACCATTTGCCAACACTGAGAGAAGTAATGTAAAGTTTGAGAGTGTAGAGACATCTTTGCAGCACAAAATTGTGAAGATGGAGACCAATCTACTCACTACCAATTCAGAGTTGGTTAGTGATAGCATATTTCCATAGGTAAAATATATTATTGTGAGACTACCAGAGGAGGTCATGGCTCAGTTGTAACAAGATGGAGGAGAAGATGACACAGGAGGAAACCCCAATAGTCGAGGCAAGGATGTCAGTGAAGATGTGGGGAAGACCAACCCTAGTTAATGTTCCTTTATGAATTGTCATTATGTTTTGATATTGGAACTATATTTTCGTATTTATGGTAGATTTTAGTGATTTATTATAGTTTACAAGTCCATTAGAGGAAAGAAAATAGTATCTTGGTTGTACTAGGATATGGAAGCAACTACTAACATTGAAGAAAGTTTTGATGTGATGATGTAGAAATGGTTATGATCGTGTAATCTAGATTTTGAATATAAAGTACCCGTTATGTTTCAAAAAAAAAAGTCTAATTATTTTATAAAAATAAAAAATAAAAATAAAAAAAATAAAAATAAAAATAAAAATTGGTGAATATTTTTCAAAAAAGAAATGGAAAATTAACCCAAGGGAGATATACCCTAAAATTTTCTTTGAGATTCTCATCAAATAATAAAATCATGTCATGTGGAAGCACCTCGGGGATAATAATTCCTAAAGTTGAAAAAAATCACCTAAGAGTTTAACGATGATATTGTCTTAGTAGATTTGGTTCATAGAAATTGAAGGTATCAAAACGGCTTCATAGGACCAATGGAAATACAAATTGCGAAAATCTTGAACTATAAAATCAAAGGTAATGAATCTCATTTTATGATGACGTAATAAAAATAAAAATGAACATACTGGTAAACAAAAAATCATTCTTATTTGTTATACCTTTCTTCAATGACAACTCCTTTTGAACATGTTCATATTTTATCTATTTACTTAAACCCAGCTTAGACAAAGTGTACCTATACAACAAGTGATTTCCACCATTATATGGATTCCCTCTTCCAATATTGTATGCAAGATTGTGATATATGATCTATTTGGATTCATCTAAAGTGAGATGCTTGTTAGACTCTTCTACCTGCATGAATTTGACCCTAGTATATGAAGAATTGTCTCTATGCCGTAATAAATAGATGTAAGTCATGTTATACCTATACCATTTATTTCATTTAGGTTTCATGTATAGATAACACTCCTAAGTAGCACTAAAATTTCTCTAAATTTTTTGAGGAATTTCTCATTTACAAGGGTTATTTTGGGTTCTAATAATAATCAAGGAATCTTAATAGATGTAGATATCCAAAGGAGTTGATGGACTAAAATCCCAATTTAATTGTTTATGCCATGAGCATTGAATTCTAAAAGGAAATTCGGATAAGATATGTGACTCACTAAAATGGTTTTACCAAAGTAAAGAATAAATATCAGACAAGAGGCATGTGAAATAATGACGAGTTGTAAGTGAAGTGAGGACTGGGGAATATATTATATGACTAAGATTATGATATGCCAATTGATGAAGACAACCAAGGTGAAGATAAAGGTTTGATTTCACACATATGACAGATATGGTTTCCTTCATATAGCCATATGGTAATAGAAATCATGGTTGGATTAGTAATAAGTGATGGGCCTTCCAATTAGGTATAACATGAGGCCCATCTAAATTTTCCTAGGGACATTAGACCCATCCTTCTACACTTAATAATGTTTTCTTAACGTAAATAAGTTCTTAGCAAGGATGGAGATGCTTTTCATACTTTGTGTTCCTAATGTTTTTATGATGTGATATATTGAGAATATTTGGCATATCACAAGGATATCCATTCGAAGAAATTTATGGAACCTACCACCTGCTACAAGATTATTAAACTCAATTGGCTTGGAGCACTAATGACTCCTCCATGTAATTGAGAGGTCGCTCTAGGAGCATTATCCTAATTTTTATGGCTTTTGGAGGGAAGTAATCCTCCTTTCAAGGGGGTTACCCATTACCAATCTTGCATAAATAGAGGGCTCAAGAAACACATTAAGGGGGAAGTAGAAAGTCAGAATGAGCTAGCAGTAGTCAAGTTAGTAAAGACATTAGACATTAGCTTAGAAGTTCCAGTTCTATAACTTTTCATGTACAAGCACTTTTTCTTGTTAATGAAAGGAATATTTAGTTCTTATATTGTTGTTCCTTTATGGATTTCAGTCTCCCTAGTTTAGGGCCCACCCTAGGTGCTCAAGACCTTGTTGCACTATTATATTTTCATGCACCTGTTCATTTATTTATTTCTGTAATTTCATTTCTAAACATTGTTTTATGCAGTGTTAATTAGTTATCTTGTTTGCAGCCTCTTTCATTAATAGTACTTTGAGCACTAGATGGTGGTCCTAAAAACAATTATTTTTTTTATTTAGCACCTTTTATTTTTGACCCTTAGTTATTGTTCATCATATATGTGTGTTTTCATTGTATAGTTTCCTGTTTTGCAGAGCTACAAGAGGCTCTAAAGTTGCCCATTCATTGAATAGACCTATCTACCATTGACATGAGTACATGGACATGTATTTTTTATCATTATCTATCCTTCCCTTATCTCATTCCACCTTCAAACTATCCTTAGTGCATTCTTCTGCTCACTAGATTATCTCGTGTAGCAAAACAGGGGACTCTTGTAGCAGCTTGCATTTTGCATTAAAAACTCATCCAAACTTGCATTCAGCACATGGTTAGTCTCCTTTGATGTGTTACAACGTACTCAAGACCCTAGATATGAATTTTAGAAGCCAAGAGACCAATTATATTCTTTAACCTTTGTTGTACAAATCGATACACTGCAAATCAAGAGGAAATGAGAAAAAGAAAAAAGGGCATTAGCTATATTCTTCCCTAGATGCACTAAAATAGATCCTAGGAATGATTGTCCTTTATATTTCATATAGATATGTTCCATAGGTGAAGATAATCACTGCACTAAAAAAATTCCATCTTTTCCAAGTTTAAAGGTTTCATACCAAGGAACAGAAGGGAAAATGGAGCAGCTCTGCTTTGTCAATCAAAAGAGGCCACAAAGCACCAGGAAGTATCAAAAATGTGTGAACTATCCCTCTCCTTTAAATAAAAATTACAATGCATATTTTAAACCTTGGTGTCCTCCTAACACTCCCCTTGTCTATGCCTACCTCACGGCCTTATCCACCCCAAAATTCCATTCCTACTTTTCAGCCATATAAGCATCGGCCTCCTCAATGGGGTAATCCATCTTCTGGATGGAGGCCTAAAGTAGCCCAACCACTTGTTTTGATACCTCCTCCTCCTCAACCACAAGTAACCCAAAATAATATTTCAAAACAATCTCAGATGCCTACCAAACCGAACCCAAATCCTAAGAACAAACAGGCTCAACCAATCTACAGTGGAAAAACTACTTATCCAACTTATACTATAGAAAATCAAGATATCAACCTTAGGTCAGGGAAGGTCATTCTAGATGCTCACCCACATTCTCTAAAAGAAAATCTAGAAGAAGAGAAGGAAACCTCAAGTCACCAAGCCTCCCTACCATGAAAGGTTGACCACTCACAAAGCACATACCCCAGAAGAATAGGAGAATTGAAAATTTTTTGCGTCAAAATTCCTCTCCTTTAGGCCATGAAAGATGTTCCTATATACAATAAATTCATCAAATATGAATTCCCTCAAAGTCAAAAGAGGAGAATAAGATATGCCCCTACTATCAATTTCATAGGGCAATTAGTTGATTTTATGCTTGGGAAGTGTTTACCCTGCCGCCTACACCTACCTACAAGTTAGTGAGATAATCCTTCAACCCCACAAGGTGTGGTTGGTGGAAGGGAACTAAGAGAAGGGGTTGTCAAACTAATCTCGATTCTCTCCATTTGAGCTATCTCCTAGGTTAGCTAAGGGGGGTGGTCCCTAATGAAAAGTTTAAAAGGATGTGAGTTTCTAGGAGAATTGTTAGAGTTAAGTAGATTATTTCTTTAATATTTATAAGCAAAACTGATATGAGCAATAACCATAAATACATAAGATAAGCATGAAATACATAAACAACTAGTTCCTTCAAAGTAATTCTCTCTAAGAAATGAAATTGTATTTGCTTAGAATGAAGTGAAATGCTTTCAAATGGAAAGCCAAAATAATCCTGAAAAATGAAACAATAAATTGTTAGCACAATATATTATAAATGCTTTCAAGATGAATAAGTCTACAAATCAAAGCATGGAAACTATCTTGCTCAAAAAGATATAAAAATAACTCAAATGTTAGACCAAGATGACAACATGCAATTAAGTTTGCAACCCAAAATAATAGTACTTGAAAGTGAAATCAACCATTTATGACAATAATTAAACCACAAGATGAGTCAATTTCCAATTACAAGAAAAATTAAACTTGTTACAAAATTAAAAGGAAATACAATGCTTGCTTCCAAAGTGCCTCTTGAAATAAGATTTGCATGTGAGACTTTAAACCATCAAGATATCAAGAAATTTAAGAACTTTGAACACTAATCCTCGAACCTCATCCTCGCCCAAATGTTTGGATCTCACAATGAGGATTCAATAGAGGTAGAGGGTCCCTAAAAGTCTATTCAACCAACTTAAGTTGGAGGTAAGTTTTAATGATGCTTGGGGCCTTCCTATACTAAAATGCCTAGATGAAGTACAAATTGTGTTAATTCCCCAAATTAAATTAATGCTCCATGCAAATGCTTCAAAGAGAAATAGTTTGCAAAACTTGAGAGCGTATGCAAGTGGGAATTTAAATACAAGATTAGTAAAAATTTGCATTTGGGGTGAAATGTATTGATCTTAAGCATGCACAATATGAAATTTAAAAGCTAGAAAGCTAAGAAAAAACTAAAATCAATATTAGGCCACCCACAAGAATCCCTCCTCTAAATGAGGAAGGGGGATTCCATGGGAAAAATCCCAAGCTCCCTCCAACAAATTTTTTCTGTTTTATTAGCGGTTAAAGTGAATAAAAATGCCTCTAAGAGGGTAGCTCACAATACGAGAGAGATCTTTACAAAGATGAGACTCTAACAAAGTTAGACTCTCTCCCAAAAATATAACAACAACAAACTTGAAGATGGAAAAACACTCTCCAAAAGAGATTCACAAGGCTCAAAAGGCCCACGGCCTCAATGAGTTTGCAACTCTCTCCCAAGTGATTATGGCCTTCCAAATGTGCATTAACTTCACAAATTCGAATTTCCAAGTAAGCGGCTTTCTCATTTAATGCCAGAAATTCGATTCTATTTGAGCACATGTCCTTTCCTTGGTTTTAGGAGTCCACATCACCTTGGCACTTCACTTTAACTCCCCCATAATTTTCCACCTCATTTCCACAACATTTAGCATGTGTTGATATTTATTTTTCTCCATTTATTTAAATTATGGCTTAATTAATTGCCAGATTTCCCACTAAACCTAGGAAAAGTGGGTTTTGAGGGTTCAAAACACATTTTTAACCCATAAAAGTGTGTCATAGTAGAAATTTGAGGGTGAGAGGTGCAAATTTCATTACTCATACCCCATACAACTTCTCTAGACATCACTTATTACATTACAAATACAATTTTATTAGCAATTTCCGCAGTGCAGAAATTCTAAAAAAATTAAAAATGACTACCTAGACCTAACCAAAATCCACAAAAATTTTGTGTGATCTATTATGGTAATATAAATCGACTCTAGACACTAAGATGTGTTAGGGACTCAACCTTCAAACCGTCACCCTAGCTTTGGGGTAAAACGTGAGTGATAAAACCCAGAAAATTATCCACCTCTTAAAAAGAAGGGATAATTAACGAGATAAAAAGAACACTCCAAGGTGTACTCATTTTCTGATCGAGTCCCAACATCCTAGGCCTGTTACAAACTCAAAAACTTATCATTACTAGTATCACTTATTACAATTCCCCATAGGGTGTGGAATCTAGGTACAATAAAGAGGGTGAGAAGATAGATGTAGAGTTAAAAAAACTCTGTTGATTGTTGATATCTAATTCTAAAAGTGTCCTCTAGATCATCCTTGGGCATGGAGTCTTCATATAATCATCAGGTGCCACTCTAGTGGTCAACAGGAAGCTCATCATCCCCAAGTATTTATATCCTAACAACTAGATAGTAAATGTCCACATCAATGATATTGTAGTTCCTAACACTCTCATTTACTTGGGAGTTGCAATAAATTTAATGACTAAGGAGACTATGCTTAAGCTCAATCTCTAAGAATCCCTAAGGAATACCACCACAGTGCTACGACTTGTTAATAGATCCATAGTTGGACCTAAGGGCATCATTGAAGATGTCATGATCTCCATTGATTCTTGGGATTATCGCATATATTTCCTTGTTATTTAGCCAAGACCAAGTTTAATGGATACCCTCTTATCTTAGAAATACCTTGGTTGGGCACTGTTGATACCTACATCGGTTGTAGGGCTAGAAATATGACTATCACTAATGGGCAATATAAAAAACAACTTGTATTGTATGATTTTCCTTTTTGGGTAGACAAAGAAGAATACTTGTATCTATCATCACCTTACCCCATATGTATATTAGAAAAAACCATTGGTAGTAGGAAAACGAATGAGGATAGTATCATTAACAAATTTCTACAAAATAAGTACCTTGTTACCATGAATGTTGATGGCTTAAAAGATGAATCTACATGACACCCTAGTTGTTCTTGTTGGCATTATGGTACATGCATTGTCCTTGATGGAAACTCACATCCACAGGTCAGTTCGTAAATGATAAAGTGATGTATGATGGAAACTCACATTGTAACAGGTCAATTCAGAGGTAACAAAGTAATGGCACAGAAAAATAGGATGATGGGACAAAGGATTACAGATCAAAATCAAGAAATTGTGGAAAGAGAATGCTTTAAGTTGTATACAATGTTTAACATAGTCCAAGTCGTGTATACATATAAGTACACTGAATAAAAGACGCGTATACGTATGCACGTGGTTTTCACAGAAGGAAAAGCGTGTATGGGATGGAAAATTAAGGTTAAATAATACGAAGGGTCCATACCATGGTATTAGCCCACAATATTGGGCGGAATAACTGTTACTTGATCCCGTCTAAGAATACCATAGGTTCTAATTGTTGTTTTGGTTCATAGTATTGACAAAGGCTCTAAGTATATGAGGAGAAGATCAAAGGGCAAAGTGTGCAAGAAAAAGGGTTTTTCATGGATACTTCTATCTGAAGTATATTTTGTGTTGTAAGGGCTTTGGTTATGATATAAATCTGAAACATCTTGTGCACCCTTGGATACAATGTTGGATCAAGATCATGAGACCTGAAATGACTTATCAGTGTATGATCTGATAATGGATAGGCTAGTTCTAAGTGCTAACACATGTTTTATCCTTTAACTGCTATGATCTGGGTATATCTGAAGTCTTGAAAAGTTGTGAAGTTATAAGTCATTATTTGCAGATCTATACGTAGGTTCACCTCAGTGAAAGAGCGTATACACACGGATTTGGCACTTCTAAGTAGCATATGTAGAGGAAGGGCTTGTTGTTCAAAAATGACTGATCTATCTGATTAGTGTTGCTACTTCACTGTTGTTTTTCAATCATGTATTCATTAGATCTGAAGTTAAACTAATTATATAAGGAGATTGAGTCTAGCTGACTGATTGATTGAGTAAGAAGGGTTATCTTTTGTTGTTATCTGTTTAGAACTATGTAATATGACAACAAATCTTAAGAATATCTTTGGTTCAAAATTTTATGATTCAGTATCTTTAAAGGTATACGCAGGTTTAGTTACAGAAAGTGACATATACACGCAGGTTGTCCTCATTGAAGTTGCGTATACATTTTGATATATGATTTTTGAGGTTGCAATTGGTTCTGGTTGTTGATGCGGTGTTATGGGTTCAACTCTGTGTTCTGGTGAAAGTGATCTAAATGTTCAGATTGATTGATTGTTTTTTGCTTCAGAGTTGATGGGTTTCAGAGATTGGTTGATGCAATTTTGTTTGATGGTTGTATTGCAATGGTGATTGATTTTTAGCTTCAATGTTACTAATGGGTCCAATCTGAAGATTTAATGAAATGTGGCCTACATACTATGTTGATGTGTATCAAGAGTATCCAGTCTGAAAATTTATGAAACGTGGTTCGTGGAGAATGAGTGAAGGTGGTAGCCTTTTGTAGGTCGGCACCTACGTACTGGTAATCATATTAGCCAGTACAAGAGCTAGGGAGTTGGAGCTCCCTTCCAATAGAAGTTGGAAAACAAGTGAAGGTTATAGCCTTCAGTGGGTGGATGCCTACATATTGGAAAGAGTCTACACCAGTACAAAACTTGTAAACACTTTTAATAATAAGAAGATTGAAGACTAAGATGACAGCAACGGTGGTTGTTTGCCACATTAGGTTTCCACCTAAAAAATCATGGTGTTCATGTGTGTTGATTTATTTTGTTCTTACTGCATCTGTTTACTACTTAGTAAATCCATCACACTCTGATTTAAATTCAACAGACAACGAATTAGTTGTTTTACAAGTTTATTATCTATACACTAGTTTCATTCATTATAGTCGTGGACATATGCTGTTTGGTTTCTATAAAATCGCATATATAGTTTGAAAAGGAAAATTATTGTTGTGCAAGTTTAAATACGGATTCACCCTCCACCCCACCCATCCCCCCCCCCCCAATATTTTTCCCAACAATTAGTATGAGAGTAGGTCCTTCAGAAGAAGCTTGATCACTTGAAGAAAGATCTCTCAAGATGAGCAATCAAGATGGAATGGCATCTATCAAACCACCACTCTTCAATGGAAATAACTTGGCATATTATAAGATAATAACCAGAACCTATCAACAGTCACTTGGAGTTGATGTTTGCGAAATTTTTGAAGGAGGATACCAGTATCCAACAACATTCCCCACAGATGCAGCAGAAAATAAATTATATGAAACCAATGCCAAAGTCGTCAATGCATTATTGGGAAGTCTATTAGAATCAGAATTCGTCAAAGTCATGCAGCTCAACACAGCCAAAGCAATATGGGACAAAATCATTCAGAGCCATGAAGGAGACTCCCGGGTAAAACTTGTTAAACTCCAAACTCTTACAATTCAATATGAAACTCTGAATATGCATAGTGATGAAAGTATTGCTAGTTACTTTTTACGAGTAGATGAGATTGTAAATCGTATGAAGAATCTGGGTGAAGAAATAAAGGAGGCTACTGTAGTAGAGAAAATTTTGAGATCTCTATCTTCTAAATTTGAGTCAAAAGTATCTTCCATTGAAGAGAAGTAGGATCTACAATCTGTTACTTTGTTAAACTTCATGGAATTTTAACTTCCTTTGAAATGAGGAAAGGAGGTCCATTAGAAATCAGAGAAGCCACTTTCAAAGCCTCTGCAAAGGGAAAAGAAAAGGAATATCTCAAAGAATCAGGATATATACCAGAAGAAGATGAGGTAAACTTTGTGAAGAAACTTCAACTGGGTTCCGAAAGATTCAAAGATAAGCTTCCATTCAAATGTTTTGCTTGTGGTAGAGTTGGCCATTATGCTGCTAAATTTCCTCATAAAGATAACCATTACAAAGGAAAGAATTATGCAAAAGGTAATAGGAAATAGTTTTCTAATAGAAGAAGTTATTATAATCATGAAGATAGTGATGGCATGTCTAATAGTGATGAAGGTGAATATGATCAAGATATTAAACTGCTCATGGCTTATGAAAATGATAAGTTTATGGATGCCCTAAAAGAAGAAGATTTTCTTAAAAAAATCACTCAACTCAAAATCTACTTGGAAGAAAAGAATATAGTCATATACACTTTGACACATCAACTCATGTAAAGGGAAAAGCTCAATGAAAAATTAGAGTGTGAAGTACTAAGTCTAAGAAAGGAACTTGAGAAGAGAAAAACTCATAATCGTAGATTTACTAAAGTATCATAACCTTAGATGAAATCATCAAGGTTCAGTGTTCTCCTCTTATAAATACTGGTCTTTGATACACTAGAGAAACATCCCAAGTAGAAAAGTCTTCAGCCATCACTAGAAGCTATCTTAATGCAGCGAAAACTAGTCAACAATGCGGCAATCCTCAACAAAACCCTAAACGTACTCCCCAAGTAAATCATGCTCATTTTACTCCAAGGGTGAACATCAATAGAAGAACTAACCAAAAGGTGATCAATATCAAAAGATTTTATGGTCACAGAAATTTTTTCTTTAATGGACAATGCTTTTCATGTCATAACTTTGGTCATAAGGTTGCTCAATGTATTTCTTACAAAACTATCATGACTAGAGAAGCAAGAAAAAAACAAGCATGATAGGAACCAAGAAGAGATCTTATAATAACTTTTCACCTCTTGAAGATGAAATTGAATGTTCATTTTGTAATAACTTTGGTCATGAAGAATCTGAATGTAGGAGCAAATTTCGACCAACATAAAAATGAGCAAACATCATCAAACTCCAAGGTATGGAAAAAGAAGGAATTACAGTCAAAAAGATGTGGCATAGCTCTGTTTGCACAAGGAAAAGAAAATTATTGGTACATTGATAGCGGATGCTCAAAACACATGACAAGTGATAAAGATAAACTCATTTCATACAATGCTTTAGAAAAGGAAAAGAATGTCTCTTTTGGAAATGACACACCAGTTGTCATTAAGGGAAAGGTTCTGTTTATCTAAAAAAAGGTTAAATCTGGAAATGTTATGTATGTTGATGGATTAAAGCATAACTTATTGAGTGTTAGTCAAATGTGTGATCAATGAAATGAAGTTGTGTTTTGATCAAAAGAATGTGTGGTTCGTGAGCTTGACACAGGAAAGACCATAATCAAAGGTAAAAGAACTCCAAGAAATCTATATATGCTAGAATGAACAATGTTATCTAAGAAAAACAGAAGATAATTGGTTATGGCATAGAAGATTGGGGCATCTAAGCTTTTCTCAAATAAGAAAATCTTGCAGGCTCAAGATTGTTCGTGATCTTCTAGATGTCATCATCCCAGACCATGTCAATTCGGTAAGCAAGCCAGAGTTCAATTCAATGTCAAAGAAGGATCAACGAGTAAGCCTCTTGAACTCATTCATATTGATTTGTGTGGACCAACAAGGAAAAAGTCACCTCGTGGAGAAGAATACTACATTTTATTCATTGATGATTTTTCTAGAATGTGTTGGATTGGTTTACTAAAACATAAAGATGAAGCATTTGAAAAGTTTAAGGTCTTCAAAGCTTTAGTTGAAAATGAATTAGATCTAAAAATCAAATGTCTCATATTTGATCGGGGAGGAGAATTCATATTAGATGAATTTTTGGAATTTTTTGAACAACATGGAATAAAGAGACAGTTCTTTTTAGCCATAACTCCTCAACAAAATGGCATGGTAGAAAGAATGAATACAACAGTTCAACAAATAGCTCGAACTCTCACTAATGAGTTTGGAACTTCTGACACCCTCTGGGGTGAAACTGCACATACTGCAGTAAATATTCTCAACAAATATCATGTATGTGTAAATAGTGATAAAACTCCATATGAACTTTGGTATGGTAAGCTTCCCACTGTAAAACACTTCAAAGTTTTTGGAAGCAAATGTTTCATCAAAAAGACTGATGAAAAACTTGGTAAGTTTGAACCCAGAGCAGACGAAGAAATATTTCTTTGTTATTCATCTAGAAGTAATGGATGCAAATGTTATAATAAGAGACTTCGAAAAAATATTGAATACATTGATGTTGTAATCAATGAAACATGCATAAATCTAAAACGGGTAACACAAGAGAAGACGATAATAATGAAGATGGTGAATGCTTTCCCGTGTCAAATCGAAATTATATAGAGGAAGAAACTAATGAATCATCAGAAGAAGATACATCTAACAGGGAAAAGGATCCATCCAGGTATGTTCAAAAGAATCATCCAGAATCTCAAATTCTAGGAGAAAAATGGTCTAGAGTACAAACAAGAAGAACTCTTGTAGGATATCCTAGTTATCTAGCCTTATTATCCTCCATAGAGCCAAAAAATGTAAATGAATCTAGCAAATATGAATGATGGGTTAAGGCCATGGATGAAGAACTTGACCAAATTGAAAAGAATGATACTTGGGAATTAGTTCCTAGGCCTCATGATAAAAATGTTATAGGGACAAAATGGATATTCAAGAATAAGTTGAATGAAAATGGAGAGGTAATTAGAAATAAAGCAAGGCTTGTTTGTAAAGTGTATGCATAGCAAGAAGGTATAGACTTTGAAGAAACTTTTGCACCTGTAGCTAGACTTGAAGCCATAAGAATGTTTCTTCCTCTTTCAAGTTTTCGAAAATTCAAAGTTTATCAAATGGATGTAAAATATGCATTTCTTAATGGAGATCTAGAAGAATAAGTATACATTGAACAACCAGAAGGTTTCATTTTGGGAAATGATGCAAAACTTGTATGAAAAATCAAAAAAGGTTTATATGGACTGAAACAAGCTCCGAGGGCATGGTATTATAGTCTTGACAAATATCTTCAACAACAAGGTTTCACAAAAGGATTTGCAGACAACAATTATATACAAAAATTGAGAGTGATAAACTGCTAATTATTGTTGTTTATGCTGATGATATCATCTTTCGCAATAATGAATAATCTATGATTCAAAACTTTGCTTCTATTAAGCAGCAAGAATTTGAAATGTCTTTACTTGGAGAACTAATCTATTTTCTTGGTCTACAAGTGCAACAAACAAAACATGGAATCTTTCTCTCACAAACTAAATATCTCAAGCAGATTCTGAACAAGTACAGAATGGAAGATTCCAAACCAGTATGTACTCCAATGATAACAGGATGTAGTCTCAGTTCTAATGATGATTCTCCTACAATGAATCAACCAATATAGATCTATGATTAGAAGTCTACTTTATCTAACTGGTACCAAGCCAGCTATCATGCATGAGGTAGGAATTGTTGGAATATTCCAAGCCAATCCGAAGGAATCACATCTTTAGGAAGTAAAGAGAATAATCAAATATCTCCAAAGAACTCAATAATTTGTTCTATGGTATCCTAAAGATACAGATCTCACCCTTCATGCATATGCAGATGCGGATTGGGCTGGGAATGTTGATGACCAAAAAAGCACTAATGGAGGTGCATTTTATATCGGATCACGATTAGTATCTTGGTTCAACAAGAAACACAGTTTGATTGCCTTATCTACAGCAGAAGAAGAATATGTGGTTGTTGCATCTTGCAGCACACAACTTCTTTGGATGATGCAAACATTACAAGATATTCAAATTAAATGTTCTCCACCCATCTCCATCTGATGTGACAATACAAGTGCAATTAGTATTTTGAAAAATCTTGTTATGCACTCCAAGACCAAGCACATACCCATTAAGTACCACTTTTTATGGGAACAAGTGCTTGAAAAAAAGGTTAAATGAGAGCAGGGAAAATTTTAAGAACCACCCTAAATTTATATGTATAATAAATGGGCTAATCCCCATGATACATAGGAAAAATGGGAGGCGATTTTATCAATAA
>APFE030810197.1:159491-179212 GCA_000404065.3 Pinus taeda
ATATAAGGTGACTTATGGAGTAAATATAAAAAACGTTTTATTTATTTACCATACCTCTCATTTATTTATATTTTTATTAATTTACCATGCCTCTTTTATAAATATGGTGTCTGGCCCATAGGATTTACTTAAATAAAACCTATTTTTTGAGCCTTCATAAATAGAAAGAGGGTTATGGACTAAATATAAAAAGAGGTTTTATTTATTTACCATACGTCCAGTTTATTTATATTTTTATTTATTTACCATACTTTTTGAGTAATTATAAAAAGAGGTTTTATTTATTTACCATACCTCCACTTTATTTATATATAAGGTGACTTATGGAGTAAATATAAAAAACGTTTTATTTATTTACCATACCTCTCATTTATTTATATTTTTATTAATTTACCATGCCTCTTTTATAAATATGGTGTCTGGCCCATAGGATTTACTTAAATAAAACTTATTCTTGAAAATTAGGGCGAATGGAAGGTTGTAACTCCTAATTTCAAGGGCTAAATTTACCTTTTTTACCCTCTCCCTTAAAATAAGGTGGGCTATTTGAGGCATTTGTAAAAATGTACTATGATACAAAATATTCGCCCACCAAAAATTTAAAACCCCTTAATTTCGCCTAAAGGCGAACATTCGCCCCTAAAATTTTCCATGAATGAGAGTATATTCCCTCCAAAGATCAAGTTGTTGATATATTTACCAAACCTCTTCACAAAGAAGCATTTGAATATCTCAGACAAAAGCTAGGAGTCATTTCTGCCTCATCTTATTGTTAAAACTAGTTTGTTCAGTGTACATGTACAAAATCAGAGGATTGTTTTCTATATGCGGATTTCATGAAGCAGAGTAGCATATATACATGAGTTTTTGTGCCAACAGTAGCATATGTGTTTTTTCTGATAGAAAAACAATGGGTCAAACTCAAAATCAGTTTCTAACATGCATGTTTAGTCTAATGTTGATGGATACAGTCTACTGATATGCTTTTCTCACTGATGTTTATTTAATTGATGAAGATGCCTCGATGAATGAATTGTTGACAATGCACAGGAAGCACAGGTTCAGTGGGAGCATTAGGCTTCAAACTATTATGCATTGTTGACATCATGGTTGTTGAATTTAGCTATGGTCTCAGTTATTAATGTAATTTGATGAAAAGGTCATGTAAAGTCCTATGGTGTAATAATATGTCTCTTTCTGTCATAGTCTATTATGGATGAGTCATTTTGGACACATGATGTAATTTGTACCCCCACTATGCATGGGAAGGATGATGTAATAATTGCAATTTTCAGTCGTGTACGAACATTTGATGTATCCCCACTTGATTGGGTGATTGGTGTATGTATGAGTCATTGGTGATAGGAAGGTCATACTCACATAGTTGAGTTATAAAGTCATGTTATTCTTTTGAAAAATATTTTTGCAGACTCTGCATGTGCTAAGGGGGAGCTTGTATAGGATAGTACATCTCATCATGTACTAAGGGGTGGAATATCTTGAGCCACCCTTTGGACTTGATGTCAAAGGGGGAGAGTATCTTGGTTTTGTTTGATAGATATAACAAGTTCTACAGCTTGATGTGATCAACACCAATATGGTTTCCATCGAGTCCAAAGGGAGAGATTGTTGGCATTATGGTACATATGTTGTCCTTCATGGAAACTCACATCCACAAGTCAGATCAGAAATGAAAAAGTGATGTATGTTGGCAACTCACATTGTAACAGGTCAATTCAGAGGTAACAGAGTAATGGCACAGAAAAACAGGATGATGGGACAAAGGATTGCAGATCATAATCAAGAAATTGAGGAAAGAGAATGTGTTTTAAGTTGTATACGTTGTTTAACCTAGTCCAAGTCGCATATATAAGCAAGTAGACAGAATAAAAGGCGCGTATACATATGCATGCAGTTTTCACAGAAGGAAAAGTGTGTATGGGATGGAAAATTAAGGTTAAATAATACCAAGGGTCCATACCATGGTATTAGCCCACAATATTGAGTGGAATAACGGTTACTTGATCCTGTCTAATAATACCATAGGTTCTAAGTGTTGTTTTGGTTCATAGTATTGATAAAGGCTCTAAGTATATAAGGAGGAGAAGATTAAAGGGCCAAGTGTTCAAGAAAAAGGGTTTTTCATGAATACTTCTATCTGAAGTATATTTTTTGTTGTAAGGGCTTTGGTTATGATATAGATCTAAAACATTTTGTGCACCCTTGGATAAAATGCTGGATCAGGATCATGAGACCTAGAATGACTTATCATTGTATGATCTGATAATAGATAGGCTAGTTCTGAGTGCTAAAGCATGTTTTATCATTTAAATTCTATATGATCTAGGTATATCTGAAGTCTTGAAAATTTGCAAAGTTATGTCATTATTTGCATATCTATATGCAGGTTCGCCTCAGTGAAGGCGCGTATACACACGGATTCGTCACTTCCAAGTAGTGTATGCAGCGGAAGGGCTTGTTGTTCAAAAATGACTGATCTACCTAATCAGTGATGCTATTTTATTGTTGTTTGTCAATGATGTCTTCAATAGATCTGAAGTTAAACTAATTGTATAAGGAGATTGAGTCTGGTTGACTGATTGATTGAGTAAGAAGGGTGATCTTTTGTTGCTATCTATTTAGAACTCTGTAATATGACAGTAGATCTTCAAAATACCTTTGGTTCAAAAAATTTATGATTCGGTATCTTTAGACATATACCCAGGTTTAGTTACAGAAATTGACGTATACACGCAGGTTGTCCTCATTGAAGTTGCGTATACATTCTGACATATGATTGTTGAGGTTGCGGTTGGTTCTAGTTGTTGATGCAGTTTTCTAGGTTCAGCTCTGTGTTCTAGTGACAATGATCTTATTGTTCAGATTGATTGATTGTGTTTTGCTTCAGAGTTGATGGGTTTCAGTGATTGATTGATGCAATTATATTTGATGGTTTTATTGCAATGGTGATTGATTTTGAGCTTCAATGTTACTAATGGGTCCAGTCTGAAATTTTGATGAAACGTGGCCTACATATTGTGTTGATGTGTATCAAGAGTATCTAGTCTGAAAATTTATGAAACGTTGTCCCTGTAGAATGAGTGAAGGCGGTAGCCTTATGTAGGTTGGCGCCTACATACTGGTAATCATATTAGCCAGTACAAGAGCTAGGGGGTTTGAGGTCCCTTTTAGGAGAAGCTGGAAAATGAGTGAAGGTTGTAGCCCTTAGTAGGTGGATGCATGTTTACTAGAAAGAGTTTGCACCAGTATAAAACTTGTAAACACATTTAATAATAAGAAGAATGAAGACTGAGACGACAACAGCGGTGGTTTTTTCCCACATTTGGGTTTCCACCTGAAAAATCTTGGTGTTCATGTGTGTTGATTTATTTTGTTCTTACTGCATCTGTCTACTGCTTAGTAAATGCATCACACTCTAATTTAATTTCAAAAGACAACGAATTTTTCGTTTTACAAGTTTATTATCTATACATTGGTTTCATTCATTATAGTCACGGACATACGTTGTTTGGTTTCTGTAAAATTGCGTATATTGTTAGAAAAGGAAAATTATTATTGTGAAAGTTTAAATATTGATTCACACCCCCCCTCCATATTTTTCCCAATAGTTCTCAAGATAATTCATGGGAAGATATGATAAGTGCTATATATGAACAAAATAATTTGAAAAACAATAGAAATCGCCCCTTCCAAAACCTTGAAAATATGCCCCTTTATTTCTGCTAAACAAGAGGATAAATTGTTCACTTTTCTGCGACATGTTGATGCATTTTCTTAGGATTATAAGGAAATGATGGGAATCCATACTTCTATTTGCACTCATCTTATATATATCAAGGAGAATCATAAACCTTTTCGTTAGTCTTAGAGGCATATGAACCTTGCACTAAAGGACATTGTGAAAAATGTATTGCAGAAATTGTTGGATGCAAGATTCATTTGTCCAATCTCGGATATTGAATGGGTGTCTCCCTTAATCATTATCCCTAAAAAGAATTGAAATGCATAATTTGTGTTAATTTTATAGAACTCAACAAAGCCATTAGAAAGGACCATTTTCCCTTGCTTTTATTGACCAATTTTTTTATGTTCTTGAAGGGAAAAAGTTCTCCTCATTTGTGGATGGATTCAACAGGTACAACCAAATCCATATCAACATTGAAGATTAGGATAAGAGAACCTTCACATGTACATAGGGAACCTTTGCTTATAGGGTCATTCCACTTGGTTTCTGTAATGCCCCTGCTACCTTCCATAGGGCTATGTTGAGTATTTTCTCTGACCTTGTACATAATTCAATGCAAATCTACATGGATGATTTTACACCTTACAGGGATGATTTCCAAAAGGATCTCTCCAACTTATTCAAATTTTTGCAAAGGTGCAAAGAAATGAACCTCTCCCTATGCCATGAAAACTATTTGTTTTTAATGAATGAAGGAATTTTGTTATGACACTCTCTCTCTGAAAAAGGAATCCAAGTTGGTCCTAACAAAAATTCCATCATCAAAAAGGTTATTATTCCTAAATAATAGAAAGATGTTAGTAATTTCCTAATTCTTGCTAGATATTACCAAAATCTCATTAAAGACTTTAGCAATATTGCTTCACCTTTGTTTTCTTTACTAACAAAAGATTCAGATTTTTGTTGGAAAAATCTATATCGGAATGCATTTGAGGAAATTAAAGAGAAAATGATTATTGTGCCGGTCCTTAGAGGTCCAAAATGAACTTTTCCCTTCAATATCCATTAATATTCATCAAATAAAGCAATTGGGGCAGCATTGGGGCATCTTGAAGGTAAACTACCTTATGCCATTTATTTTATTAGCAAGAATCTATCCAAGACTGAGCTTGACTATACAATTATAGAGAAAAAAAAAATTGTTTTTGTACATTCTTTGAAAAAATTTAGGCATTAGATTATTGGCTACCAGGTCTTTATACATATTGATCATGCAATAATTAAGTAACTAATGAAAAAAATTGACATGAATGCTCCCATAATTAGGCGGTTACTGTTATTGCAAGAATTTGATTTAAATATTGTTGACAAACCAGGAAAAGAGAATGTTGTTGCAAACTTTATTTCAAGAGTAACCTTGTTTGCAGAAGATGAAGAAATGATGGATGACAGGCTCCCTAACGAACATTTGTTTTCCATCTCACTCTTATCTACATGGTTTGCTAACATATCCAATTTCTTAGTTGTTGGTCAGTTTCTTCCCTACTTATCCTCAAAGGAGAAAATAAAAGTTGTCAAAAAGAGTGCATAGTACACTTGGATTGGGGGTAACCTCTTCAAGTTTGGGCCTAATCAAATCCTAAGAAGATGTATGAGGGAGATGCCCAGAGATACACATCACAGTGTGATGAATAACAGAGAATGGGGAAACCTACTCAGAGAACCTCATATGTATTTCAGAAGAAGAAAGAGTAATAGAATACGGTATTGAAAAGCTAAGCCTCCATATCCCACTTCTATAATGATCGAAGAAACTACTAGCCTTTACAAAGAAGGGCCTCAAAAGGAATAAGGGAAAATACCAATGACATTGATGGTACAACCAACAGTAACACCCACACCTCCTAAAAGAAAGGAGTTGCAATTATGACCAGAAGGAAAAAGCACTTAGCCTACAGGGATACAAGAGAAGCCTAGAGGACTACAGGAACAAACATTAAAGCTACAGGAGAATCGTACAGGGTTATAGGAACACAAAGCAAAGCCACTGGAAATTCCAAAAGGATCCTATTCCTATTTTTCTTGGATTGAGGCGGGAAAAGTACTCCTTATTCTAGCACCAATA
Source organism: Pinus taeda (assembly GCA_000404065.3). Taxonomy (NCBI): domain Eukaryota; kingdom Viridiplantae; phylum Streptophyta; class Pinopsida; order Pinales; family Pinaceae; genus Pinus; species Pinus taeda. The sequence goes on from APFE030810197.1 coordinate 165,323, forward strand.
TTCTTCTTTGATGTTGAAGAAGAAAAGGCTAGAACTCACAAATGGAAGAAAATTGCAGAATATAAGGGATTTGTTGATGTTGGAAGATAGAGAAAGAAATTAAATGGATAATAGAGGAGATGCCACTCCTCATATTTGAGGAATTAAATGAAATGGATTTCTTGAAAAGAGAAAACAAGGTAGATGAGGGCTCAACTGCAGCAAACCCAAAGATTTTTGTAGGAGAAATAAACTCAAGTTTCAACTCTTGAAATCAATCTAGGCATCATGGCACACATTTCCATGGGGGAAGTGAGTTGTAGGAAACCACACAAAACTTAGTCTTTGTTTCTAAAGGAATAATGGTGACAATTCCAAATAAAAATACTTGCATAGAGAGGATCTCTCCCCCTACAAGATGTTAAAAAAATTAGATTTTTTCCTTCAATGTAGCATAGAAGACAAGGCCAAGATTGTCGAGTTTTACATTCACAACTTGGTGCTACCTAATATGACCATATGGGACCCAAATGCATATTTGGGAGATAAAAAGTTGATGGCCCCAACATCTTGGGTAAGGCACGAAGAGGTCAGGGCAGAGGAAGTAATGAGATCCTTAGATATAGAGATCAAAGTTCCACTTTGGATCATACTGGAGCACCCTAATCTAGCCATACTCACTTCTACCCACAATCATAACAGAGGACCATGAGATGGTGAAGATTTGTAAACAAAGGTAGGTAGAGGCCATCCTCCACTTTGAGGATACCTTCAAATTATTGGGAGAAGAGAGTTCACATATATGCTAGCTAATATGGAAGACACTACTCTACAACATGAATATTAGGGAATATCATTCCCCTGACAGGTTACAGGTCTCACTAGCATAAACCCCTTTATATAAAAGCATAATCTAGAAACTTGAGACCCAATGGATTGGATTCAAATTTCACCCTCCCTTGTTGTTAGGACTTCAGGAACATTAAATCCAAGAGGAAGATTCAATATAGTGGTAGGATATTGAGACAAATGCAGGATTTTATCCAACAAGGCTAGCAATCTCCAGCACAGCGTGTGATGTTAAAAAATTCATTAGGGAAATAAAAGAGCAAAAGAAGAGAAAGGAAAAAGAATAGGTTTCTCAGTGGATGAGAAACATTTTCAATAGGGGGTTATTATGGGCCTCCCAATCAAGTATAACATAAGGCCCTTTTGACCTTTCATAGGGACGTTAGACCCCCCCCCCCCTTCTACACTTGATAATTTTTTCTTAACTTAAATAAGTTATTAGGATGGTTAGAGATTTGTATCATACTTTATGTGTCCAGTGTGTTTAAGATGCAGGATATGGCTAAGATTTGGCATAGATCACGAGGATATCCAGTCAAAGAAATTTATGGAACTTGTACCCTACTGTAGGATGATCAAACTCGGTTATCTTGGAGCACTAATTACTCCTCCCTATGGATGTAAGGTCACTCAGGGATCATGATCCTATTTTCAAGGGATTTTGGAGGGAAAGTAGTCCTTATTTCAAGGAGATTTCCCCTCATCGTCCTTGCATAAATAAAGGGATAGAATATCCCATTATGGGGGAAGTAGACATTTTGAAAGACCTAGCAGTAATCAAGTTAGTAGAGGCATTATCTTATAAGTTCTAGTTCTGCAACTTTTCATGTACAAGAAATTTTTTTTATTAATGAAAGGCATCTTTGGTTATTAGATTGTTGTTCCTTCAAGCATATGAGCCTCCTTGGATTAGGGCGCACCCCAGGTGCTCAAGGCCCTATTGTACTATTATATTTTGATGCATTTATTCATTCATTTATTTCTGCAATTTAATTCTTGGACATTGTTTTATGCAGGGTTAATTAGTTGGGTTGTTTATAGTCTCTTTATTGCATAGTTCTTTGAATACTGATGGTATTCCTAGCAATAATTATTTTTCTTAGCACCTCTTTCCATGCATTAACTTCACTTTGGTTGATAATATTTTGTTGTTGTTCATCATTTCTCTATGTTGTCATTGCATAGTTTCTTGTTTTACAGAGCTACCAGAGACTCTATAATCTCCCATTCACTAAATATAATTGCCTAACATTTACATGAGTATATGTACATGCATGTTTGATCATTTTTTAGACTTCCCATAGCTCACTCCACCTTCAAATTGCATCCTTAGTGCATTTTCCTACTCACTAGACTACCTCTTGTAGCAAACAAGGACTACTATAGCAACTTGCATTTTGTATTTTAAACTCATCCAAACTTATACAACACAAGGTTAGGCTCCTTTGATGTGTTACAACGTCCCAAGACCTTGAAGATGAAGTTTAGAAGCCAAGAGACCAAGTATATTTCTTAAACTAATTGATGTGGCATTTTTCCCTCAAAATTAGGGTTTGATATTTACATGATTTATTTCAGTTGAGAGTTTTGTTTCTGTGCATAGTAGAATAGACTATCATGGTTTTATCTCATCATAATTAAATAGTTTGCTTTACTTTTCCTGAGATTAATGTAGATTTTCTTACTGTCCTTTACTTCCTGCAATTTTGAATTTTACCTATAGCATAAACAATAGAATGGTCTCTGAGTAACTAAACCTCATCTCAGTGATTTTACCTACATAAAATTAGCAAAATAAGAAAATATTACATGTTTCAAACATAGTGTCGAGACCTCTTAAGTTTGCATGAACCTTGGGTTGACAATTAAATTCAAGACTTTGGGAGTTGCAATATTCTTGTTGCAACACTAAGGACCATCAATAATGTAGGTGGTTTGAACAAGGATTTTTTGGGTCTTTTCAATAATGTTATTATATTTTGTCCTTGAATAGAGCAATTTGGTCCAAACCTTTGCCTTGAAATGGAGCTAGAATCAGATTGGTAAATTACTTGATTGACTATAAGTACATAAAATATTCAAATTTCGACTTTATGTGTGTAATCAAAACTTGAATAGTTTATGATACTTTCAATCAATCAAGTCATTTATGAATGTGATTATAGTTCCTTTTCAAATCAATAGTTTTCACCAAACAATCTTATTCAATATCATATACACTATGACCTTCACTAGGACTATTTTGGTGGAAACTATTGGCTTGAAATGGAACTATACTTGCATTGGTAAATGACTTGAGTGATTGAAAGTATCGTAAAATATTCAAGTTTTCATTACATACACACTTCTATTAAAATATATATATAGGGACAGAGAGAGATGTGTACACATATGTATGCATGTATATAAATCCAAACCATTAGACACCAAATATGCAAAGTTTGTTGATTTATATTATGTGTATAATTAAATTGAGATGATATAATTTTGAGATATATCAATTATTTGAATCATATTTGTGAAATAACATGATTGGATATCAACTCAAATTACTACAAGGATCAACGAATCAAATATCATGACTATAGATGAGGTAGGATATAGGGATAATGGTGATAAGGCTTCCATGCCATTCCAGCAAGCATCCACATCTTCACATTTTATTCCTAATGTAAGCATGAGAAAATGGGAAAAAAAGAGTTAGAAAAAGAAAAGAGAGAATAAAAAGAGAAACATATTAAAAAACATATAACATGAGAACTATACTACAAAGTTCTAATTGAGAAAAGATAAAGAAGAAGACCAATGTGTGACTTGGGGTAATTTGAGGAGACAAGTAACGTGGCTTTCTAGCAGACCCCCAAGTAAATCTATTCCACTATATGTTGATTCTCCACAAAGGAATATGGGTCCCTTGGCTTACATTGAGAGGAATTACCACCCAAATTCTCGTGTGAAGACTCAGAATGTACCAAAGATCCAAAGGGTACTGTAAACTAAACATTTATACTAAATAGAAGACTAATGAAATCCAATCAAATTTTGCTTTTCCTATTTGGGTTTCAAAGGTAAATATGGTTTCTTTTATGTCTTGAATGGTTTTGATATTTCTTTGTGATTTTGGAATAGGACTGAGTGTGAGGTATCGATGTTTCCATTTATTTTTAATATGTTTCCTATAATTGTATACCCCTCATTGAATTTTTATTGGCTTCACTCATAAATCAATTTATTCATTAATACTTTATGAATGTCGATGACTATGCAATAATATTCATCCATTTGATGTTAAATTTGAGATAAATCATTTTCATGAGATGGCTATTGCAATTAATTAGCTAAATTTATAATTACATTCCTAAAGAGCAACAAAATTGAGATATCGATGTTGTTGGCAACCAAAACTAGCCTATACAATATGCATATCTCTTCCTTGAGGTTGCACATAGGTCATGATAGGCACGCACTGCTCTATAGACCATCTCTCTCTTCTTTGAGGTCATGCAATTATTTGATAGGTGTTTACATGGTTGTTTGGGTCATTTTCTAAGTGGGGATCTATGCCATCAATGAAATTCTCAAAGTGAAAACATAATTTATTTATTTGCTTCTTCCTCCCATAACATCGATGCTTTGTGGTTTAATTCATTTTGGGCATTTCATGGTTCATATATTTTGGAATGTTGTGGATTTGTCTCATTTCACATATAATAATGAATTTCCCTAATAGATATCCATTTGTGTTTAAGTTAAGTGAGAGTTTGACTATAAGCACATGGAACCTAGAAGTGATTCCATCCTAAATCAAATGGAATGATACACAGACACACAAACACACACACAAACTTGAGAATATGCACATGAAACTTGAAGGTGGGATCATCTCAAGGAAAGTTGATGGTCATTAAAATAAGGTTTTTGTGTTGACGGTTATAACAATAATTGAATAATAATGGAATACCAATGGACCCTTGATTTATAAGCATTTAGATCAGTCTGCTACAAGCACATGAATCTAGGAGATTTGGTTGAGTTGTTTTTATCTAAAGATTACATTACAAAGCAATCTAAATACAATATACCAATATAATTTAACATTATAGTCTACATTTCAATCTTGAAAGCACTTCAGGAAGTAAATAATATTTTAAAGTTCTTATGAATCCATGTTGGTGAAATGGATAGGCTATAAGCCTACCATTTATGGATCATATGGTATCAAAGATCAAGTTTAAAAACACTTGGATAGATGCATATTTTAAACACCCATAGTGAATACCAAATTAGTGGACAAGAATTGGTTCCCACTACAATGAAGTATACCCATGAGAAACATGATGGAGAAGATCTAGAAGTCTAGTTTACTCAACTAGAGCATAGCATTTTTTGTAGTGACAAAAATGGTAACATAGTTACTAGTAATAAAGAGTATGGAAACAACCTCAGCAAAGACTAAGCATGGAGAACACAAGCTTAGCCCAAATAATATAAACAAAAAGGAGAGATAAATATAACAAAATTTCAAAATGGAAGTAGAGATAGGAAAATGAAGCCAAAATGTAAAGTGGGCACCTTTCCATGTAGAGGCGCAGGTGTATATTGAACCATATGCAAGAGAAATTCATGCCATCAAACTAAACCATTAGCTAAAATAGATAGAGGTATGCTTAAACATACATGAATTCACTAGGAAACAAAGGATTCCATTTATCTAGTTGAAGCTTGATGGCCATGCTTTGGAATGGAAAGAGAATGATTCCATGGGAAGAGTACTATTGAAACAATTCATCGGTGTCTAATTGGGAATTTCTCACAAAAATGATCAAATCTTAGTTCTATCTAATTGGATATGAGGAGAACCAATATATTGTGTGGCATTACTTTAGGTAAATATATGGGAAATCAGTGTAGGAGTTCATCATTCATCATAGAGTTCAAGAAGAGAGATATTTAGCTAGGTATCTCCCAAATCAAATGAATAGGATGGTATATTTGTGTGTGTGTGTGTGTGTGTACACACACACATACATATATATACACACACTCAGATGCTTGAGAATGTGCACCTAAAACTTGAAGGTGGGATCATCTCAAGGAAATTGAATGGTCATTAAGAGAAGGTTTTTGTGTCGATGGTTATAACTATAATTGGATAATAATTGAATACTAGTGGATACTTGAGTCATAAGCATTTAGATTAGTCTACTACAAGCACATGAATCCAGGAGATTGAGATGTTTTTATATAAACATTACATTACAAAACAATCTAAGTACAATAGACCAGTAAAATATAACATTATAGTTTACATTTCAATCTTGAAAGCACTTGCAGAAATTGAAGGATATTCTAAAATTAATATGGATCCATGTTGGGGAAATAGAAAAGCTATAGGTCTACCATTTATAGATCATATGGCATCAAATCTCAAGCTTGAAAACACTTGGAGAGATGCATATGTTAAACACCCATAGTGAATGCTGAAGTAGCAGAGAAGCATTGGTGCCATCCCTACAATGAAGTAACCCCATAAGAAACATGATGGAGAAGATCTAGAAGTTGGGTTCACTCAACTAGAGCAAAACATTGTGATAGTAACAAAAATGGTAACACGTCTACTATTAATGAAGAGTAAGGAAGAAACCTCAAGAAAGATTAGGCATAGAGAAAACATGCTTAGCCCAAATAATATAAACAAAAAGGAGAGAGAAATAGAACCAAAGTGAAGTGAGTAATTCTTGCTCACTGTAATTTACCAGATGAACACACATTATTGTATAACAATATATATTTATTATTCAATATTCTATGATGATTTACAAGCCTTTGGGCGGTTCTCCTTTATAGGAGTTGATTGGCCACAAGGGTTAAAGATCGTGTCTTTTGACATAAGTGCCATTTCATAATTAATGAGCGCTAAGTTAATTAATCTATTTAATTATTAATATTTAATTATTCTTTATATATATATATATAGATAGATAGATAGATAGATAAGTTATGAATAAAAAATATTCATAACATTGCCTCTCCCTTAAAATGCTTTGTCCTCAAAGCATAGGCAATGTTGGGTGTTGTTGGCAAAAATGTTTAGTCTCCCATGATGAGTCTTCTTCTAGTAGTCTTTTCCATTTGATAAGATATTCTTTAATAGTCTTGGATCGTAGTACCTTCTCTCTGGTAGTGAGTATGCCTTCAAGTTCTAGTATGATCCTTCCTTCTTTGTCAATCTCAAGTATCTTTGTTTGTGCTGTTTGATTTTGACAAAGTACCCTTCTAAGGCTTGATACATGAAATGTGTTGTGAATTCGACAATGGTCTAGTAACTTTAATCCATAAGCCACTCTACATATCATTTTTTTTATTTGATATTGTCTCTAATACGTAGGAGATAACTTATTTTTCCCTTGTTGTTTTAATGATTATTTCTTATAGGGTTGAAGTCCGACGAACACCCAATCTCCTTCTTTGAATTCTCTCTCGGTGCGGTGTTGGTCACCTTGTTGCTTCATTCTATTATGTGCCACTGTTATATTTTCTTTTAACAAGTTAATAATTCTTCGGCTTTCTTTTAAGTGATTCTTTATTGCTTGAACTTTAGAATTATGCAGCACAATATCCTTCCACTTGGGTGGTTCATAGCCATATAGGGCTTCTAAGGGAGTAATTTTAGTTGAAGTATGATAGGTGGTGTTGTCACCCTCTGCATTATTATTATTTTTGTTGTCTAAAGGATACAAAAGAGCAGAGAGGTTTTCAGCCATCTTCCAAGCCACAAAATCACTTAAAGCTAAATCGGAGCCCCTCTAATGGATCATGCTCGGAACTAGCTTTCCAATGATATATGGAACTCCTCAAATGGACCCCAGAGTCAGACGTTATAACAGATCGAAGTTTCCCTTGAAAACCGGAAGTCATGGAGAAAATTCCTTAAGGGAAAATCCCGCAATCAGAGATCGGAGGTCCCAGTGGTATGTGAATAAACCACTGCAAAGAAATTGCAGGGAAAAATGGGCCGATAGGGTAAAACGGTAGGAGTTGCCTCTAAAAATGTGACAAAGGACTTTAATGCAAAACCAAGGGCAGATGGGACTTTTCTCTCTCCTCAAACTGGACACGCGGCTGCATAGGATTAGCTCTGATATGTGACACATGGCAGTACGGAGGGCACGTGGCATGCTGATATGGCATTTTCAGGGTCCTATGGGGGAATATATGTGTGACATGTGTCACCACTAAGAGAGAGACACATTCCAATGATGACATCACCAATCGGCAAAGGAAATCGGCTATAGCAACGTATTGTGCATCAAAAGGAATTTGTCGATAATGAACCTCCAATTGGGGGGCTCCAATATGGGAGTTGGCCCATGGTCATAAGAAGAGCAAGAAATCAAGGGGTAAGCAGAAGAGGTGATTGGAAATCGATGATCGCAAGTTTTTGGAAGTCATACCAGTGGCAGGGTCAGAAGTGTCGATCGTGATATTCCTAGTGGGCCTAATCGACGATCACAAGTTTCTGGAGGTCATACCAATGGCACGGGTCAGAAAGTATCGATTACGATATTTCAAGTGGGCCCAATCGACGATTGGAGGATGAGAATTGTCTCTCCTAGTGAAACCTCTGATTGTGATCCATCGATAAAGGGGCTTCCACACAGGGGCTGGTCCGTGGTCGCGAGAAAAGCAGAAGAACAAGGAGCTGGATAGCAAAAGGTGATCGACGTTCAGCGATCGCAAATTCTAGACGGTGGCCACCAAAGGAAGTGTCATGAAATCGTTGATTGTGGTATTACAAGAGCCACATGTGGCCCCATGTGTTAAACATGGGGACCATCAATGCTGTTGTATTCTAAAGAATCAACCCCCATCCCGGCTATTCGCACACCCAGCAGAGTATAAAGTGGCATAAGTCGCCGGTCTTTAAAGCATAAAGTACTGAAAGGGCTCAAATCCAAAGGAGCCTAAACGGATCATAATTTGTTATATTGCAACATTTATAGTATAAAGGGCTTATACTGGGAATCCCTTATATCACCTTATGATAGTATAACAATGCATTTCATGGCCCCGATAGTGTTCTACATGAAGGCTAGAGGGACAGATTAGTTGGTGGCAATGTTCAGGATATATCATGGCCGCTATGTGGAACCACTTTCGGGTTCCTGTAAGTAAAGAATTGAAGTTTGTTTGAGACCGAAAGCAACATGGAACCAACCTAGAGTGTGTGAGGAATGATCTGACAAAAACTTGGCTAGACCAGAGGCCATTTGAGGGAGTGGCAATGAGATATTTTCACAAACCATCATTTCAGTTTCACGTGTTTTTTTATTCAGATGTTTTGTTAGTCTATTTTATTTTAATAAACAACGTCTTTCTATTGTAATAATTGAAGGCAATAGAGAAGGCATGATGAGACAACTAGTCATGCAGATAGCTAGATGCTCAGGCCTGAGATAGTTTTGTAGCTAATTTCCTCGTTCTCACTCTCCTTATAAAAGGAAGGAAGAGACACTTAACAAAGGTTCAGAATTTTGGGAAAGATGGCTCTTCTACGGGACCTTTCATGTTTTCATAAAGGCCTTCTTGAAGCTTGTTGTATTCTGGTTTTCCTGAAGAGATTAATACAAATTTTATGGTGACTCCAATTTATTTGGATTGCAGTATGTTCTTCTCTTTGTGTTTTTCATATATGTTTTTAATTCTTCACAGATTGCATGTCATAGTAGCAGCTAGTTGTGCTTCCCTTTAGATACAAATTCATTTAAATCAGAAATTTTGGTGGATAATGCATGGTTCAAGGTGGAAATCAAGTCTTTAAAAAATGCTCCACGCGTCTCAACAATTCATAGCATCCCCTTTCTCTTGTTTCTCTCTGAGTCTTGAGATATAGGATTCTTATGTCTTAAGCCCTATATGATGGCTTCCTCCATTGTTATCTTCTCCCACTACATATGTTTCAACAACTAAATCGCTGCAAATTTTTGGGTCTTATTTGGCCACCTTAAGTCAAACATTATTTCTGAAGTACTCATGTGTATCAACTACTTTCTATTTGGTATCTTATGGATGATTCTAAATCAAACTCATTTGTAATTTTTGTGACAAACTAAAGTGTTGCAAGTTTTTTCTACAAATTTGTCTAGCACTCTTTAAGATGTCCTAGGAACTGGTATAAAATCAACCCAAAGGTTGTCTCTAGGAAGCTTTCACTATCTCTTGAAGTACTTGTGCTTCAGGTGCATAAAAAAGCTACAACAAGTAGTATTGTACCACCATTCTGCCACATGTAGCCACTGAAACCATTTTTTTTGTTTTTCAGTGATGAAACAATAGAGATATGTTTCCAAACATTTGTTTACAACTTTAGTCTGACCATCTGTTTGGGGGTGATAATCCGAACTCATGTTGAGAGATATTATTGTACCACCATTTTTCCAGGTGTAGCCACTGAAACCATTTGTTTTGTTTATCAGTGACGAAACAATGGAGATATGTTTCCAAACATTTGTTTACAACTTCAATCTGACCATCTGTTTGGGGGTGATAAGTCGAACTCATGTTGAGAGATATTCTTGCTTGGTGACAAAAATCCTTCCAAAAATTGCCTTTGAATTTTGTATCTCTATCACTGACAATAACCTTGGGAAAACCATGTAGTTTGTAAATCTTTTTATAAAACACTTCCGCAATTTTCTTAGTTGTGTCAGTTTCTCTGATTTCCATGAAGTGGGCATATTTGGTGATTCAATCTACTACGACAAATATCTTGTCCCTACCATCAAACATAGGAAGTCCTTCTATGAAATCCATCGATATTTTCTCCCATTTTTATTTAGAATGTGTAAAAGGTGTAGTAACCCAGGAGTTGGAATATTTTCACCCTTATTTCTCTGACAAACATTACATTCAATGACATACTTTTGGGTTTCCTTATTCATACCTTTCTAGTAAAACAATTATTGAATTTTGTAGTAAGTTTTGAAAAATTTGACATGCCCAACTACAGGGGAACTGTGAGATTCCTTTACAATTTTCATTCTAAATTTGGATGATGGGATTAGATAAATTATACCTTTGCACCATAATATGTCATTTTTCCATTCAAAATTGGCGTATTTACTAGTACTTTCAATCATATAACCACAATCCAAATCTTTGGCATACTCAGCTCATATTTCGTCTAACCAATCAGGAATAACTACCAAGGCGGCACATGTTGTGTTGTCATCATCCTTCCGTGAGAGAGCATCAGCTACGAAATTTTCCTTTCCCTTTTTGTGCATCATTTCTAGGTCGAATGTTGAAGTTTCTCCATCCACTTTTGTTGTTCTATTGATAATTTTTTTTGTTGAAGTAGGAATTGAAGACTATTGTGATCAGTGAGGATTGAGAACTTACTTTTGAACAAGTATTGTTGCCATTTAGTTAAATCATGTATGATGGCAAGCATATCCTTTTGGTAAGTTGATTTCAAGCTTTCCCGTTTTTTAAGTTTCTTGCTTTCAAATGCCATAGGGTGGTTGTCTTGCATTAATACTACTCCAATTCTGAACCTTGAAGCATCACATTCAACTATAAATGGTTTGGAGAAGTCTGGAGTTGCCAGTACCGATGTGGTTGACATCACTTCTTTTAGATTCTCGAAGAATTCATCTACCTGGATATTCCATTGAAAGGCGTTCTTTTTTAACAAGTTTTTCAAGGGCACCATTAAATGTGCATAGTTTTTTATGAACCTTATGTAATACCTAATTAAACCTAGAAATATTCTTAGTTTTGATATATTCTTGGGGTTGGGCCATTCTTTAATTACTTTGATTTTGTTGGGGTCCATTTTGACTCCTTCCCTGGATATGACGTCTCCCAGGTATTCAACTTCCCTTTGCCTAAAGGTACATTTTGATAACTTGGCATAAAATTGATTCTTCTCTAATATGGAAAGTACTTCCTCTGGATGTTTGAGGTGCTCCTTCCACGTTTTACTGTAAACGAGAATATCATTGAAGAAGACTAATACAAATTTTCGCAAGTATGGATGGAAGAGTTTGTTCATGGTTGCCTGGAAGGTGACTGGCGCATTTATCAAACCAAATGGCTTTACCTTAAACTCACAGTTCCCTTCGTGAGTTTTGAATGCAGTCTTTTCAACGTCTTCTAATCTCACTCGAATTTGATAGTAACCTGATCTCAAATCTAATTTTGAGAAATATTATGCACCATGGAGTTCGTCTAGCATCTCATCAATGAATGGAATAGGAAATTTGTGTTTAATAGTAATATTGTTTAATCCTATGTAATCTATCCACGACCGGAAAGATCCCTCCTTCTTCCTAACTAATACTACCGGTGTAGTGTATGGACTTCTACTTTTCGTAATGAATCCATGCTTTAACGGATTTTATATCAATCATTTTATTTTTGTTTTATGATGATGGGGTAAGCGATATGGCTTTACATTTACTGGTGTTGAATCTAGTTTGCTTCAATGATATGTTCAATTTTCCTTTCAGGGGGTAATTTCATTGGTAAATCTTAAAAAACCTTGTCATATTTTTAGATTAAGGATGAAACTTCACACTGTTGGTGGATCCCTTCCATCGATAATAAATCTAACTGTTGACATTGTGCGACAAATATTGGGGCTCCCTTGTGAGTAATATTTTTCATTTGTTGAGCATAAAATGACTTGGGTATCTGGGGCTTGGAATCTGAATAATGTATACTTCCTTTCATCCATTTTGAACTTAATGAACTATTTTTGGTGATTTTCCGAATACGTCCCTAGTGTTTGCAACCATTGTACTCCTAAGACGTTTTCTACTCCTCCTAAAGGGACCATATAAAAATTGGACTCCATTTCATATTCATTCAGTTGCATTTTAACTTTATGGCACTTTCCTACTCCATCTATTCATTTTCCATCTGCCACCATAACTTTTAAATTTGGTATGGGATAGGCAAAAATGTTCACTGTTTTTGCGACAATGACATTTATAAAGTTGTGTGTACTTCCTGAATCTATTAAAATGATAACATTTTTTTCTTGATATGTCCTTTAAGCTTCAGTGTTTTTGGTTGAGTTAACCCTATGATAGCTCCCAGAGAAATTCTTGGCATATTCTCTTCTTCTAGATCTGGATTAGGGGTCTCGCTTTCTTCATTGTTTTCTTTGTCGAAGCTATCCTATGAATATTCTTCTTGTTGTTTTGCTTCACAGTTGTAAATTTTTTGCGAAGTGCACCTGTGCCCTGGGGAATATTTATATCCGCCTGTCCAACACTTGCCATCCCTTTTTCTTTCAAAATTTGACTATTGTTTTCCTCCATCGCGCATTGGTGGTGGAACGTACTTACCTGTAGAAATTTTGAATAATATAACGCTTATTCACAGAGATTATCCTGATTATACACTATTTGCGGAATGTATGCATAATACATAACCTCCTCTACTGTAGATCATCAATTTTCGGAATTAAGAAACAATCGCATGCGCACATTGAAACATCAATCACACATATCAACACAGTATGTAATGGGGAAAGCATACAGCTGAAAACCCCGAACTATCTGTATATTATAATGATAGAGAACATGTAACAATACATAGTACAATACTTCTCACAAGTACTCAGTACTATCTCCACCTGCTACACACAAACCAGCTCAGATCTGAACAAGCCACAGGTTCAAATCTCCTCCATTGTTTGCCTGCCTCTACTGCGCAATCCAAGTTGAGAATAGATCTGATCCAAGTTCGAAATCCCTTGGCTTGTACTGCGCAATCCTCATTGGAAATATCAATCAATGATTGTGCAAATCTCATGCACAGATATAGTCACAACTGATAGTAGTCTCACCCTTTCACCCACCTCTAACACTTGTCTCCACTAAATTATCCATGCATTGAGTTAACTGGTGTATTCTTTAGTTGATTTATGAGTTAATAATTAGTGAATTAATTAATAATTAATTCACACCACTCATCACTAGTGTATTTGTCAGTTAGACTAAATACAACTAGTTCAACTAAGTCAAACTGAACACACCTCCATCAACTCCT
>APFE030810197.1:179232-211316 GCA_000404065.3 Pinus taeda
ATCCTGGCAATTTCTCCCGACCATTGACAGAGTCCTGATAGGAATGCCAACTCTTCAGAAGACCAAGGAGAGCCAAGCTCACCAAGTCCTCATCATCGACAGTCACCCCCACACTTCCCAGCTCATCTCGGCATTGGGTGAACTTCGTGAGACACTTGGGAATATTGTCTCCATTCTCACACTTAATATTTCTGAGTTTATCCTTGAGCGCCAACTTCCTCTGGTCACTCTTGCTTTGGAATAAATCTATCAACACTTTCCACATCAAGTATGGAGAATCCTTTCCATGCAAGCTGGATATAATGTGATCCTTCACGCCCTCCAATAGAATCCTTCAACACTTTGTTGTCTTCTTTTGCCAAACCTCAACTTGAGCAACATCAGTAGGCTTTGGGACTTCAGCATCTATGAAATCCTTCAACCCATTGTCATCTAACACAGCCTCCATCCTGTCTTTCCATGCAATATAATTCGAGCTGCCTTCAAGGGCATACTCCAATCGCAATCCGTTGAAAGACATTTCAACTTTGACACCAAGAAAACACTGCTGTAAATTTGAATTCCACCAGCTCAAAACTCAACTGCTTCTGATCTAAAATTCGTGAGAACAAAGTATTTCTCATACAGATATTGATTGTATGGGCATTTAACGGATATCTCACCTTCCAAAAGAAGGATGAATCTAGAAGCTACTTGACCCGATTACAGACTCTGCCTGAATAAATAAAATGTAATCACTTTCCAAATAATAGATCTGATAATCAACTTCGCTCCGATACCATGTAGAACTTTTTCTACAAATCAGCTAGCTTTGATACCATGTAGAAATTTTGAATAATATAACACTTATTCACAGAGATTATCCTGATTATACACTATTTGTGGAATGCATGCATAGTACATAACCTCCTCTACCATTGATCATCAATTTGCGGAATTAAGAAACAATCGCATGCACACATTAAAACATCAATCACACATATAAACACAGTATGTACTGGGGAAAGCATACAGCTGAAAACCCCCGACTATCTGTATATTATTATGATATAGAACATGGAACAATACATAGTACAATACTCCTCACAAGTACTCAGTACTATCTCCACCTGCTACACACGAACTAGCTCAGATCTGAATCAAGTCACAGGTTCAAATCTCCTCCATTGTTTGCCTGCCTCCACTGCACAATATCTATTGAGAATAGATCTGATCCAAGTTCGAATTCCCTTGGCTTGTACTGCGCAATCCTCATTGGCAATCTCAA
Organism: Pinus taeda; assembly: GCA_000404065.3. Taxonomy (NCBI): domain Eukaryota; kingdom Viridiplantae; phylum Streptophyta; class Pinopsida; order Pinales; family Pinaceae; genus Pinus; species Pinus taeda. Next base: position 180,500 of record APFE030810197.1, read on the forward strand.
TCCATGATTGTGCAAATCTCATGCACAACTATAGTCATAACTGATAGTAGTCTCACCCTTTCACCCACCTCTAACACTTGTCTCCACTGAACTGTCCATGCACTGAGTTAACTGATGTATTCTTCAGTTGATTTATGAGTTAATAATTAGCGAATTAATTAATAATTAATTCACACCACTCATCACTAGTGTATTTGTCAGTTAGACTAAATACAACTAGTTCAACCAAGTCAAACTGAACACAACTCCATCAACTCCTCAATCAACTCCACCAAACTCAATCACTTGAGTTCTAACTAAAGTCCATCATGCAATAGCTCAACTAACCCATAGAAAAAGCATATTTCCTTCTGGCAGTTGCATGTGCCACATCCGTAGCTCGAACTGAAGTGCTACAAAAGGATAAGATAATGTTTATAGTCCAAATATTATTAAGAGCTAATAATATTCGACTGTTCTATTTTTTTACTAGCAGTCTAAAAATAGACTCCCCCCATATGTCTAAAAATAGAGGTCCATCTATTTTTACCAAGATGACCAATCATCCATAAATAGCATCCTGCAACTCATAGACCATGGTCCATATGTCTAAAAATAGACTTTGCGCTAAAAATAGCTTGCGGGCCCACTTAGTGAAGGCGACTTCTTTTCACTAAGCTCCATCATCTTGTTGCATTTTCAACATTACCAATGTTTTTTGAAGATGACTTCCCTTTTGAGTAGTTGTTTGATTTTTCATTACTCGCATATGGTTCTTTATGGAGCTTATATTTTCGCTCAATAATTATTGATGCATGTCTAGCTTCTTCAATGGTTTTGGGTTTATATAGTTTAATTCTTCCTAAATATATTCCTTAGGGCCACATCGATACATTTTGAGCAGCTCTTCGTCTGAGAATCCCCTTTTCTTTATACCTAATACTTCCCACTCATGGGTGTATTCTCCTACCAATCCTTTTTGTTTGAGGTGAACAAATTTTTCGTAAACATTGTCTTCTTCTTCTTCTTCATGGAACCTTTTTAGCAGGGCGTTTTTAACATTTTCTCAATTGAATGAGCGAGTTGCACATCTGTTGGACCACCATAGGAACTAATCATATGCTTCAACTTACAGGTTATTAGATGCAGTCATGACATTCTTTTGTTCACCTATTGGCTAGTTTTCTCTGAAAATGGCATCCATTTTATTTACCCATACAATGAGTCACGCCCTTATGGTCCTTACCATCATACTTAGGTAATTCTCTTTTAATTTTAAGGTAGTCTCTGTTGGGAAACTTTGTATGGTATTGACTTCCTTTGAACTATATATGCGGTATTCGTGGCTTATCGTGCATCGATGGAAATTCATGACTTGGAAAAATTTCACCTTCCTGAGTCTTTGGACTTTGAGTGGCTGAAGGATTAAAAGGTGGATTGGCTCCTCCCATAGACTGGTTCATCATGCTCTTCAATTCCTTGATATCATCTGTCATTTGGCCTTGACTACTGATTAACTTTTCTTGGCTTTTTGTGAATTCAAGGCTTGCCTTTTTTTACATTGTCAAGGTGCTTGCACATTCTATCAAGTTCGTCTTGAAACTTTTTTGAATTCACATCGTCACTGCTACTTCCCATTTTGTTTTTCTTTTTTTAGTAGACCCAAATTTTTCATATTTTTTTTTGTTTTTTAATTAAAGAATAATAATAATATTATAAAAAAATTATTTATATAATTAATCAATTTAATTATAAATTTAATTTAATTATATTATTACTTAATATTAATATATCGAACCAACTATATAATATTATGTATTATGTACTATATATTATGCTACATGAATAACAAGTGAGTCGTCACGGTGTAGTGTGGAGTGACGTAATGCTTGATTTTGGGTGTACACCGGTTGTGGGGCGTGTTATATGACGGTTCGACGGGGAGAGATATCATGAGGGAGGAGAGCGGTGGGTGTTGGTGGTGGTTGCAAGCAGCGGTAATTGACATGTGATAAGAATTGTCGGGAGAGTACAGCACGAAGCAACAGGTGGTCACAGCAGAACGTGGCAAGGGATAGGTAGTCGGGGTGAACACAGTGCAGAGGTGTTGATGGTCAGATTGTTTCGACAAATGGAAAGTGGCAATCGAAAGTGGCTAGTACACAGTCAGGATAATGGAATTCACAACAAAATGATGTTGGTGGAAGGTGTTAGCACAAAGTAGTGGGGGGTGAACACCTGCATCACTGGTAGGGTTTCGTAGTAGGACAACACACAAGGAGCAGCGGAGGGAAAACACAGTGATGATGGACAGGGAGTCGAAAGGAATATGATGGTAGGGTCAGAACTGTGAGGAAAGTGTGGAATGGATGGGTGAAACTAGCACATGCGAGAGGATTCAATGTTCTGATACCACTGAAGTGAGTAATTTTTGCTCACTATAATTTACCAAATGAAGACACATTATCTATAACAATATATATTTATTATTCAATATTCGATGATGGCTTACAAGCCCTTGGGCGGTTCTCCTGTATAGGAGTTGACTAGCCACAAGGGTTAAAGACCATGTATTTTGACATAAGTTCCCTTTCATAATTAATGGGTACTAATTTAATTAATCTATTTAATTATTAATAATTATTTATTATTATTTTATTATTATTTATTTAATTAAGGTTTATAGATATATAAGTTATGAATAAAATATTCATAACACAAAGTTCAAGACAGAAGTAGAGATAGGCGAATGAAGCCACAACGTAAAGCAAGCACCTTTCCATATAGAGATGAAGGTGTACATTGAACCATATGCAAGAGAAGTGCATGCCATTAAACTAAACCATTGGCTAAAATAGATGGAGGTGTACCTAAACATACATGAAGTCACTAGGAAACAAAGGATTTCATTTACCTAGTTGAAGCTTGAAGACCATGCTTTGGCATGGCAAGAGAATGGTGTTATGGGAAGAATACTATTGAAACAAGTCACTTGTGTCTAATTGGTAAGTGCTCAAGTAAATGATCAAATCCTAGTTCTATCCAATTGTCTATGAGGAGAACCAATATATTATGTGGCATTAATTTAGGTAGAGGTGTGGGAAATCAGTGTAGGAGTTCACCATAGAGTTCAAGAAGAGAGATATTTAGCTAGTTGTCTCCCTCAAAAGCCCAGATGTTTTGATCAAGTAGTCAAAAGCATTATTTCCTTATATTGGTGACAATTTATGTTTTTAAATCCTATGAAAATTGATGAAGCAAGTGTTCAAGCATACTACCTTGACAGAGACAAGAAAAAGCAATAGTTTGGCATACATAAGCAAACAAAACCAGAAGAGTAACAAAAAAAACGGAAGAAAGGGAAGAAGTTGATTGAGAAGAACATTGTGGAAATGACACAAGAAGTAGCACCTTTCATCAAGCAATGCAAGTCTTACAATAGATAGGGACACACTAAGGAAGAGTGTTAGAAATTGCACCTTGAGATGCACCCCAAATATTTTCAAAAGAAGAACAAAATCACAACTTTGATAGTTGTAGATGACAAAGAGAGGGTGTACATTACCTAAAAAGTGGAATGAGAAAATAGTTTCATTAACCTTCAAAAGGAGGTAGCATTAATTCAATGCAGCTACAAGGAAGAGAAGGAGTGGATTGAGTTGTTTTACAACATCAAGATCCACTTGAAACAAAGAAAGGTAGGTTACTAGTGTTAATTTTTTCAAATTGTTCTGTGTTATTTCGATTACTTCAACCCAAATCAGATCTTTTAATTTAGCAATGAATCCAATTATTAATAATATTTCCAATCATAAACAGTAATTGAAGATAGAATAATATATGCAATGAAAGAGGAGACAATATCACAACCACAAGAGACATCAGATTAGTCAAAGACTGGGGAAAAACCCCACTATGGGGTAAAACTCTTGCAAATCTTCTTCTTATTAAATTGTAATAAAATGTTTCAACAGATAGTAAAATGAGCCCAATACATAATCACCCAGTAAATATTTACCCAGTACAAGTAAGAAGCAAACTTCCAAAATTATTGTACAACAAATAGAAACCTTCCAGCCTGCGGTCAATTGTGATCAACTATCAAACCCTAGCTCAGAACCCTGGTCTCACTCATGAAGATAATCTGCAATTGATTGAGCCTTCCCGATCGCTCTGTGAGACACTGTAAGTGAGCAATTGTGGCACCCTAACTGTGAAACCCTAGCTCAGAACCCATTCGCTTCCTAAGGCACTGTATGCAAGGGATTATCACTGCCCAGTTGCTCCCTAAAGCGTGGAAAGTGAGAAACTCGGGTCCGGACCTCCCAGAAATGTCTTTGTGCCCCGGTTGCTTCCTTCAGGATGTTGTGCGAATGACTGCGGCTTCCCAGTCGCTCTCTAGAGCACTGCGAGCTAGCGAATGTAGTCGAATCTAGCTTGTGACAAGAGTGCAACTGGAAAACAGAAACCCTCGACACATGTGAGCCTCAAACCAAACAATGGAAGAAGAGAAGAGAATGCTTGATGATGGTATCAAAATGAGCTTGAGGTCTCTTGTATTTATAGGCTTCCATGAGGGTCCACTTGATGTTAAGGACAACCTGTCAAATTGTACATATATTTGAGGCCAACGTGTCCCAATGTGTATGAGAGGGTTCATAAATTCAAAAACCAACTTATGCTTGTCCAAATGGGGTGATATTTAGGTCAATTTTGGTCCTCCTGAAAAGAGATATCCAATGAAATCATCATCTTTTTCATATGAGTTATCCAATGTGGAATTTGACCCTAGTTGCATAAATTAACACTCCCTCTCAACTAGGAAGAATTCTACGTGCCAATATCATCTTGTCATGTCGTGCCCATCTTTGTTTAACTCTATCTGCTAAAACATTCTCGAATCTAAAAGAAGAAGAATTGAGGAGCATTAGATTCCACCCTCTATCTCATGGGGGAGTCACATATCTCAACCCCATATCGAGCAATAGGATATCCAAATACACAAGGGAGCACATCTCAACCCTAGAATCACATCAGGGAGCTCATTCTCAACCCGAAACCACATAGGGGAGAAAATCTCAACCCAATCATATTTCCTACCAATTTTCCCATCAATGACCCTCAAGAGTCATGAGGTAGAACACCTGCATCATAATCAACTTGGGTTCTACATCCCAAGTACACTCTCAACCCGTTAGCCAAACAAGGAGGGGTATTCCCAACAAGCTTGGCTTGTGGGTATGATGTCAACTAGGGTATACTTTGCATAAACCAAATAGGGGAGCAGCATCTCCAACCCTATGCGTAAAATATAGGGGTAATACCCTAGTGTCCAAAGATCCCTCAACCCCAGGAGCCCTTTATCTCAATTCCTCACCCTGGGAACTCAACATGGGGGAAGAGTTGGCTTAGTGTCCTTCATCAGCGCTACCCCTTATTAGGAGGGGTCACATTCATCAGTCCAAGTTGTTCTCTAAAGACCAAGAACTTCCCTTTCGACAAAGACTTGGTGAGAATATCTGTAATCATCTCACCTGTCGATATGTGATGGAGTCTAACAGCTACTCTTTGCACCATGTCTCGAATGAAGTGATATTTGATCTCTATGTGCTTGATCTTGTCATGAAATGCGAGATTCTCTTCCAAACGAATCCCACTCTTTTTATCATGATATATCATTGTAATATCTAGGACCTGCTCAAATAGCTCTCCTAAGGGCTTCCTTAACCAAACTACTTCGCAGCTAGCCATGCTAGCAGCAATATACTCTTCCCCAATGGTGCCCAATGCTATGAACTTCTGCTTCCTTCTCATCCAAGATATCACGGTAGATCGATGAATAAAACAACATCCAGACATACTCTTCCTGTTGATAACATTTCCTGACTAGTCAGCATCAATGTATCCATTAAGTCGAACATCTTTGGCAGAGTATCTCATACCAAGTGTGATCATCCCATGCAAATATCTCAATATGTGTTTGGTAGTGATCCAATGTGCATGGAGAGGCTCGGTCATGAATTGACTCAACATGTTCATTACATAGCATATGTCTGGACGGGTGTTCACTAAGAACATCAAAGCCCCAATCAACTGTCTATACTCGGATGGATTTGCCAAATTTAGGTCCCGCGGCTTCTCCACATAACTTATTGAAGTTCATTTCCATCGATGTGGCCATGGACTTACATTTTTTCATTCCAAATCTGTTTAACAGCTTCACAACATATTTTCCTTGTGAAAGGAAAATCTCACCGGGTCTTTGTCAAACCTCAAGACCTAGAAAGTAGTGCATGAGTCCAAGGTCCTCCATCTCGAATTCAGAGGCTAGCTCCCTGTTGCAATCGATCATCAGAGGCTCACTACCTATCAAGAATAGAGAGTCAACATATAAAACCAAAATGAACAACATACCTTGGACTACCTTGAAGTATAGGTTGGGATCGGCATTGCTTCTTGTGAATCCCAACTTCACCAAATAACTGCCTATGCGGGCATACCATGCTCTGGGCCTTGCTTTAAACCATACAATGCCTTCTTCAATATGCAAACATGTGTTTTTTGATCCTCTAATTCAAATCCCTGTGGTTTCTCAACATAAACTTCTTCTTGTAACATGCCATGGAGGAATGCAGTCTTTACGTCCATCTGATGAAGAGTCAATCCTTGACTTGCGGCAAGGGCTATTATCGAACAAATAGTTGTATATCGAGCCACAAGTGTAAATATATCATCATAATCCTCTCCCTCTTTCTGTGAGAATCGTTTATCCACAAACCTTGCCTTGTATTTCTCAATGCTACCATTAGCTCCATGCTTGATCTTGAATGGCCACTTTGAAGTCAACGCAGATTTCCCTTTTCGTTTCAACACAACATCCCATACATCATTCTTCATAATCAATTCATATTCCTTGGCCATCGCATTTTTCTAAACTTGTTATTTTACGACTTCTTCGAACGTGGAAGGTTCGGCTTGAATCATAGTACTCATGGCTGCAACATATCCCTGAAACATGCATGGTTTCTTCCTCTCTCTAAATAATCTTTGAATGGGAACATGTCTCTCAGCATCTTGTAGAGTGCCATGGAGTTAAAGTGGTCTCTTCCTAGTAGGAGGATCACTTGGAGGAGGATCTAAGGGATCCATAGGCTCCATGGGATCATCAACAATATCAGCCTTAGACTCGAGCACGAAAGGACCATCTAGAATATCATTTTCATCATTCCTCTTCTTGGGAGGAGGAGGTGGAGGAAGATCTTTTGCTTTTGCAAGAGCAACATCTTCATCAAATGTTACATCCCTACTAATTTCATCTTTCCTTTGACCAAGAATATATATTCTATAAGCTTTAGAATTTTTACAATAACCCACAAGCGTACCTTTCCTTTCAGTTGCCTCCAACTTGTTCCTTTTCTCCTTTGACACATGAAAATATATGGGGCATCCAAAGGAACGGAGATGGCTTATGTCGGGTTTGACACTTGTGAACACTTCTTCAGGGGTCTTGTCAACTTTTCACTGCCAAATAAGGTCAACTTGTCTTGTATTGATATGCTTCCAAGGGTGTCAAAATTCTCTTTCAAGTCGACTTGTACTTTTGTGCACATATGGGTTTCCTCCTTAAAAATACATTTTTCATTAACCTAATTAAATTCTTCCAAGGGCTAGGAGGGGTCTTTGTTGAGGAGTAAAACTATCCAAACAGAGGAATTTGTCCCTGAGTTGTCAAATTAACAATTTACACCCACATTACTAGAATTAGATGGGTAATACTGGAGATTTAATATATTTATTGAAAATTGTTGTTGCTTATTCATTGAAAAGCTTCCTTTCTTGATAAATGAAGCTCCACCTGCAAGTTACCCCAGAATGTAAATGGGAGAACTTTAGTTCATGGTAGTCACATTGACAGCATGATATTCTAGGCTCCAACGTTACGTGGTCTCCGAGGATCATACATTTCATTTTCATTTTACTACGGACCCCTTCAAATATTTCCACATTATTGTTCACGCATGCATGTAAAGGAGACAAACAATTATTCGGGAATAGGGATGTAGTCTTTAAATGCAATATTACAGCATAATACTCATTTGAACATGAATTTAGGGTTAGGCATTCTATCATACGGGCAGAGCTAATCTTTATAACATCTCCTCTATCATATCACAAATTATTAGATAACGTTCTTGATGTTGGATTTGGTTGGTGTACCATACTGGTTACTATGTCTATCGAACAGTAATGATTTTATTGCAATGAGTTGGTTGGACAATAATACAATATTGTTAAGTTAGCGGGTGCAAACAATCCTTTGTTGAATTCATCGAGTCATTGATATAACTCCAGTGCTCTCTTCAAAAAGAGCATGTTTGGGAAGCATCGTATGTTATGAAATGAAACTCCGTCGATATCTTCAGTTCGATTGCCATTCTATCTCTCCTAAACGAACTGAATTAACCTTCTTTGCATTCTTAAGATATAGTCATATAATGAATTGGTTTGATCTTTCAAATGTTATACATTGTATTCATGTCGCTGCCATAATCTCTTCGTTTAGACCCAATTGCAGTTCTATCATCTCAGGTTTGGGGCCATCAAGCGTGTATAGGGATCAAAATAGAGAAGTTGCTTGATAAGAAGTGCAAATTCACGCAGAAACGTGATTCCATAAGTTTCACCAACGCACACCACGTCAAGAAATAAAGCATTCATTTGTTGCTTGTTGCTCATCAATGGCTATGATTGTTGATATTGTTGCACTATTTGGTCCTCTACTTGTATCAATTATAAGCGTAGAATCCAAATCTTGTATTGACAAATATATATTTTCCAATTCAAGTGCAAAACTTCTAACATCTATATCATTATTCGTGGCACCCATTTGATTTAGGGAAACAGCCATTGCTTCATAGTGTCCGCTTGCTATTGATGTCAAGAATATCTCCACCACAACCCATGTTTTGGGAGAGATGCGGCCAACAATACCAAGGTCATGAAAGCCAATACACCCATCACGAAGCAACCACAAGTTGCCTGCATGCACATCTGCATGGAAGGTTTCACAAGAATATCTCCACCACAACCCATGTTTTGGGAGAGATGCGACCAACAATACCAAGGTCATGAAAGCCAATACACCCATCACGAAGCAACCACAAGTTGTTTGCATGCACATCTGCATGGAAGGTTTCACATGCAAGTAAATTCCCAAACCATATATTGAGATCAGTAATTAAACTTGCTTCTGGAATAGGAACAAGTAATCGTATGGAATTCAGATCTTTAAGGGGAACACCATATAATCGTTGCATTTTCACACTTTTTTTGTTCTAGTAAACTTTTGTTGTTGCTCGCTTTGTGAGCCCTGTAGTTTATAGGCAATCTCTCAACAACTCAATATTTGCAGCTTCCTTTCGAAAATCAACTTCTTCGAGAATTGATTCCCTTATATCTCCAACAATACCTACCAGTGATGTATGGTTGATTTGAGGACTCGTAAACTCCAAAGTATGTGCAACTATGTGCAGGAAATTTAGGTTTGCAATCAGAAAATCCTCAATTCCTAGCTTTAAAACCTTAATCACCACTTCTGCTTGAGACCCCCTTAATCTGGCACCATGGACCCGCGCGATTGAAGCTAACGCAATTGGTATCGTATCAATATATTCATAGATATTTTCTAATGTTTGCTTGAGCTCCTGTCGAAGAACAACTTCAATTTCATGAACTTCAATTTCATGAAATGGCACTGAAGGGGTCATGTCAAAACAGTTTTGGAATTCCTTGACATACTCTGTCAGGAAAAGAGTTGGTGTTGAAGCTATAAATTGGCCCAATTTAATATAGGTTGCGCACATACGTTTAAACAATCGTTGTAAATAGGTAGGACTAAGCATTCTTTGAATATTCAAGTTTGATACACCAATAGTCATTTTCCTTAAGGCATACAAATCATCTTAATGGTTAAATAAAAGGCATGGATATATGATGCAACTTTCTAACTTGATAATGCAATTACTTGATAATGCAATTACCATGACTTTAAAATGCTATGAAATGTTCAATGGCATTTAGCCTAAAGTTGCACATTAGAGGATGAGGATCAAGTTAAAACATGGTTGGGACCTTCATTTATTGATTCGTAAATTGTTATGGATATTCTACTAGAGAGTTCATCACAAACAAATCTGATAAAAATAGATTTAAAATATGAAATTCTACACTATAATAGTTTTATTAGATTTCTGGATCTGTAGATTTATTGTTAATAGTGCATGCATGCGAATTAAAATTATGTAGAAAATATAGAACGGAAAAATAAAATTTGACACAAGATATGCTCTGAAAAACCCTTTTTGAAGAAAAATCCAACTAGAAGTTGAGGTCGCTCCACTCTCATTGTTTGAATGGAAATATGGTTGCAACTATAAAGAAGTATGGCATGTGGCCCGTGGGCTGCTACAATGCACAAATCCTATTTGTCTGTTCTATCTCCTATCCCTCTTGACTATTTTTGCTCAATTATGGAACAAATGCACTTGAAAGAATGGAACCATTTTTCCTTCTAGTGGCCTGGTTATAACACAGCCTCATAACCTACTAGAGGATAGGTTTGACTACATCAACTCTTAACCAAAGTTACAATATAGACTCTTCTAGAGTCTTCTACATTATTGTGTGGCTAGCTCCTTTTTCATGAATAATATGAGCTAATGTGGCATCCTCTTGAATTATGGTGGTGAAAATAAGAAGGTCAACTTCTGAGTGGCATAACTTTAACATGCGGACTTTGATTAGTGTGATTCTTACGTCGTTGGAAATGTATTTTTGTGTATAATAGGAAAATAAAAAATTTGTGACGTTAAAGTGGCGAAGTTTTACTCTAAAAAATGCTGTTTGATGCTTCAAAACACTTCCGAAGGGTTTCAGACCTTGTTTTGTCAAACTGGGTACCATCGGTAAATACGGTTCCGTGAGTTGATTCCTCCACTTTTTCCACTCTGAAAGCATCGAGATGGATGACAAATAATATAATGATCCAATTTGGATCATTCATAATCATGATACACTATAGAGTTTTTAAGGTGCATGAGTAAAGCAACATATTTACAAACCTTAAGGCATTCTCGAGAATGTAAACCAAGATGAAGTAAGGTGGGCGTAGGCATTGTACCCTGTGAAAACATAAGAAACCATAGCCTTTAATGACAGTTAGGCCAGTTAGGGATTTTGACTGGTTCAAGCCACAAGAATGTCATTCAAACCTTGAAAAGCAAAGGGGGGCCCAAAATTTGGGTATTTAGGCTAAAAAAATTAGGGGGTATTGAAGTAGCTACAACAGATGATTCACAGGGAAGCAAGAAACCAAGAAATCATTTGTAAATAAATTATAAGGGTAGCAGTATGGTGACAGACATGTATAAGTAGAGAGCTTATACATAGGGGGAGCAGGTCCATCATCAAAAATAGGTTCCCAATCAGAAGAAAGTACACATTCAAAAGAGCAATATATTAGAGAAGTGATATAAGAGGTAGAGATGACTTCAAAAGAATATGGCTAGGAGGAAGATGTACATAGCTAGAAGTATTTGCAAGAATAGAGATTATTGATATGGGGAAATTCACATGACAAAGAGCATATTCTCAAGGAGGGGATTTTGTCACAAGAAGGTCAGGTCCACGAGAAGATACAAAAAAATGTATAAAAAACAATAAGTGACCATCATTAACATATCCCTTTGCTATTAGTGTTAAAGGGGGAGAGAAATTAGACATTGAAGCAGTAAGAGGATTTTGAGAGAAAGTAGACGTTGAAGGAGAGAAACTACATATTGAGGAAGAAAACTAGGATCCAGCAGGAAGAGTTTTTGCAACCAGTAGCATGACAGGACAAGTTCCCAGCGGTATAATAAGGGGAGTTCCCAGCAACATGTCAAGGGGAGTTATGTCCATCGTTATCAATGACCATCAAAGTATGTTGGTGTTTCCATCAATGACAAAGGGGGAGATTGTTGGACATAGTGTAGTCATTTATGACAACAAGTTTCATTGATGTCAAAGGAGAAGTTTAAAGAAGTAGCAATGTCATTTATGAATCAAAGGAAGCGATATGATAGTATGATCTCTTGACAAGCTCTCATCAAAAGGATATCAAAGTGGGCTCAAGTTTATTGAGTTTTTGTTTTATTTATCATGTTCAAATGATTCTATGGATGGTATGGTTTGATAATCCTCTCTAACACCTTTCCAATGGTATATCACACTTGGGGAAATTCACATGACAGAGAGCATATTCTCAAGGGGGGGATTTTGTCACAAGAAGGTCAGGTCCACGAGAAGATACAAAAAAATGTATAAAAAACAATAAGTGACCATCATTAACATATCCCTTTGCTATTAGTGTTAAAGGGGGAGAAAAATTAGACATTGAAGTAGTAAGAGGATTTTGAGAGAAAGTAGACATTGAAAGAGAGAAACTACATATTGAGGAAGAAAACTAGGATCACGCAGGAAGAGTTTTTGCAGCCAGTAGCATGACAGGACAAGTTCCCAGCAATATGATAAGGGGAGTTCCCAGCAACATGTCAAGGGGAGTTTTGTCCATTGTTATCAATGACCATCAAAGTATGTTGGTGTTTCCATCAATGACAAAGGGGGAGATTGTTGGACATAATGTAGTCATTTATGACAACAAGTTTCATTGATGTCAAAGGAGAAGTTTAAAGAAGTAGCAATGTCATTTATGAATCAAAGGAAGCACTATGATAGTATGATCTCTTGACAAGCTCCCATCAAAAGGATATCAAAGTGGACTCAAGCTTATTGAGTTTTTGTTTTATTTATCATGTTCAAATGATTCTATGGATGGTATGGTTTGATAGCCCTCTCTAACACATTTCCAATGGTATATCACACTTGGTCAATCTTTTCCCATATGATAAGTTACGTTAGTTTGGATTTGACAACTACAATGAGGACAAAAGCATCAAATTTATTTAAAAAACTCAAAATGTTAAAAGTCGAGCATCTTTAGATCAGATCTATGATCTTGTGGTGAAATCTATGGCAAATGGCAAATGAAATTATGCATAGTTATGATTAGATTAAAGATTAAGCAAATTTTTGAGAGTATGGCCATTGAAATTCACATTAACAATAGATGGTATCAACATGTATGAAGGTTAATGAGGACTGCTCCCTCCATGTTGGCCTAGTCTCATAGTGACACATGGCAAGAATTTGTCAGAACCCTTGGTTGGATGCCATGTCGAACCCCCAACACATACAACTATGATGTGGTAGCCTAAACTGTATGTTGAGTTGGAAAATCAAGTGTGGACAAGTGGCAAACAGTGACACGTGGTAATTAGAGAGATTGCCTTAAAAATATGATGTCGTAGTGAAGGAAGACATGGTAGGGGTTGATGACATGGAAAATGAGGATGACGTGGAAGCCCATCATGATGCCACATGGAATGTTGATATGGCATTTTTGGTTGTCTAATAGGGGCAAATCTTGGTGACAAGAGGCACCACTCAAAGAGTGCCACATAGCAGGTATGACTAGCATTAGGTTGTATAATGACCCCTATATCTAGATCATATGATGTTGTCCTGTGACGCATCTTGAAGGTTGGGCCATTCCCCAAAAGGTGGCTCCCTTTCGTGTGTAAATTATGTCACAAAGCTTGTGAATTATGAGGATTGTGGAAGAGTGTAGAGTAGCAAGTGAAGGATTCAAGCGACACAATTTTGGACTGAGGTGGCACAGTTCTAGAGGTTGTGGGTTCAAAACTCTATGTATCCTCATGGCTTGACGTGGAGAGCATAGACATTTTGATTTTTTTTTTTATGTGGAGAGTGCAGACAGTTTGATTGGTAGGCTTGACACCTGGTTGTGATGTGAAGAGAGTAGAAATTTTTATTGTTCTATGACATGGAGAACGCAAACAATTTAATTGGTAGACTTGGCCCCTAGTTGTTACATGGAAAGCGCATATAGTTTGATTGATTTGTGACATTGACGACGTAGACATAGATCGGTAGACCTATCCCATGGTTATGACATGGAGAATATAGACAGTTGATTGGTAGACCTGGACCGTGGTTGTGACATGGAGAGCACAGACATCTCGAATAGTTGTGATGTGGAGAGTGATCTTAACTTAATGCAGGATCCTTTAAAGTGACTTGGCTTGTAAAAATATTAAAGTGTGAATGATAAAACTCAAACCAACAATTAACTCAAATCAAGCATGAAAATACTTTAAATAAATTGCAATTTAAAACAAATGTAAAATATCGAGACAAGAATAAAATTGACACAAAACCAATTGATAATAGAGTTCATCCAGTGTGGACTTCTTGCCACCAAGGGAGTGGCCTCTTTATTATTCTCCCCAAATTCGCAATTACAAAAGCCAAAATACCTCCAAAGACCTACCACAAAACTGAGCTCTTTGCTACCAAGAAATGGCCTCCAAAATGCCACCAAATCCCTCCTTTGGCTGCTACAAGAACAAGCTCTCAAAACTTTACTTACACAAAAACATACATAAGCCAAAAATATGACATACAGACTCTCGGCCAATAAACTTCACAACCCAAACTCTTACAATTCAATGGCCAAAACTTCGTCATTTATATAACATTGGCCTGTTATAAAAATAGTGTGCATTTATGGTTCTTGTTACAACCATATTACATGTATGGCATATTGTTTTAATAACCATACAATATATTACAATTTATGCCTATATAAAAGCTTTATTAAAAATTATATGTTATAGTTTGGGGCAATGGCTTTATGCCTATATAAAAGCTTTATTAAAAATTATATGTTATAGTTTGGCGGCAATGTAATAGCAATATGATAAATATGGCATATATATACTTTGTTATAACCGTGTATACCATAACTCAGCGAAGATTATAACGACCGTACTATATATATGGCTTGTTGACCAACATATACAATATAACCACCAACCATAATATGGGACTTGGCATACATCGTTGTTCACGGGATATAATAAAACCGTCAACGCTCATAACATAACCAACATATATTTTGTCCACGGTTTGTCTTTATATATAAACTGTAATAACCGTGTATACCATAACTCGGCGGAGATTATAACGACCATACTATATAGATGGCATGTTGACCAACGTATACAATAAACCATCAACCACAATATGGGACTTGGCATACATAGTTGTTCATGGGATAGAATAAAACCTTCGATGCTTATAACATAACCAATATATACTAGCAATTGTCTCAAAAGGTACAAAGAGAGGTCGATATGATTATTAAATTAGAATTGTTGAATTTTTCTAGAAGAGTTAATTGGTTTGTGAAAAACCTTGTTTTCTTGCACTGGATCATTGTGCAATTACTTCTCTTTAGATGTTTTGTTTATATCTATATTACAAGGAACACATTGAATGTTTTATTTCATTTTAGAGTAAGTTAATTACCCAAAATCAAAAAACCTCTAAAGATGGCCAAGCATATACGAAGAATACATCTCATTCATATGCAATACCAAATCCATTTTTTCTTTTCTCTGAGTAAAATTTCAAAAGCATGAATACATGCCATTTCATATGCACAATAAACCCAACTTCTGAAATTTCAATGCTTGGATGCATCCCATTCATATGCTACAGTAAACCCATATTTTCCTTAAATTTCAATCCATAACCACATCCATTCATGAGCCATAACAGAACCACAAAAAACAAAATCCCCTGACCCGTTACTACATTATCTACTCAAAGTGAGGTAAGACGAAAGGACAACACTATCTATGGATCCTCCATGTCTCGGAAGGAGATGAGGAGCGTCGTGTGACCCATTAATGCATTGTCTTCTCAGAAGTGCCAGGTAAGACTAAAGAAAATCACTAGCTACGGATGTTTCATGTCTCCATAAGGCCTTGATAAATCTTCGTTTATTTCGTAAATACAATAATTTAATTGCATTTTAACACTGTAAATACTAAAAATGAGCCCATAAAAAGCAGACAATCAAGAAGGAAATGCTTCAATCACACGCTGAAATCAGGAATGGTGATTATTTTATATCGACTGAATCCACCTTCTAATAAAATCTTCTTCCATTCTTTCTTTGTTCTTTCCTTCCCACCAGAGCAGTGCGCCACCATTACCAGATCAAATACTAGAACTAAATTAGGATCCAGAACCGGCTTCTCTTTGTGGCCACCATTATTATTATCACCGCCTCTCTGATTAGAGTCCAGCGCCACTACGTCAACAATAATGAGCTTCCCCATCTCCGAGATCGCCTTCCTGCAGCTCTTCAATATCTTGATACAGTCCTCATAGCCCCAGTGATGCATGATCCACTGATGACATCGCACAAACAAATTGTATAATCAAAAAGTGCTCTCAGCTCATTCTAATTGAATTACATGACATCTCAGCAGGTTCAAGACTTACCTTCACGAATAATAAGCATATTCCATTCCATACATACACTGATTATACCATTTTAAAGTCGAAGATAAAGAATCTGTAAACAAGCACATCTAGAAAATGTATTAAATATTAAAACAAGCATAAATCTCACCATGATATGAAGAATCGATCCGAAATAGAAATCTCACAAGGTTTGAAGATGTCTGAAAAGGCTTAAACAGTCGCGAAATGGAAACATCACAAGGTTAAAGGGTATGAAGAGCTCTTAAATGCATTATTTCTACGCATACACTTCGGACAACAACGATTCAAATTGGGAGATCAAAATTTGTGCAAATAATTACAATGTTAATATATAACTGCAAAATTTGTAGTATACACAATCAAACTGTAGAACGTAAAAACTCCTCAATGCAAAGCTACTAAATATAAAATCTCTCACGATCTTAATGGATCTTGAAATGTAGCTTATGCGCAGAGAAATTGAGGGTTTATGGAACTGGAAATAATATTTTTGTACACTTAAAGTGAGGCAAAATAGCTTTGAGGTTTAATGGATCTGGAAATGAATTTTCCATTTTTTTTTGGCTTTTACACTGTATATAAATATGTTAGGGAAAAATTAAA
Source organism: Pinus taeda (assembly GCA_000404065.3). NCBI lineage: Eukaryota > Viridiplantae > Streptophyta > Pinopsida > Pinales > Pinaceae > Pinus > Pinus taeda. Next base: position 197,558 of record APFE030810197.1, read on the forward strand.
GCTTCCACGTTCTTTCGGAGCCAAATATTTTGCTCTTTGTAGTTAAATTTATTGACCACTACATATTTGCCTATTTAGAACCATGAACAACACTGCACCAAAACTAGCCAAGATTTGAGCATTCATGTCCTCCTTACAGAAAACTGAGAAAAAAGAATAAAGCTCATCTCTTCCCTCTATGATGCCATAGTATAGATGTTGTCTATGAAGCTCACGTCATTATCACACATCTATTATGGGTTTCATATCTTTTTACCATATTTTAAGGTGTAGTCTGTACTGAAGCTATTCCAGTACTGCTACAAGTTGACTTGGCATGGCAGACATCATTTGAATGGGAAGTAGTGGAAGGAGAATGAAATGATGCTATGGCTAGCAAAACAACATAAATAGCCAATGGCCTTAATGAAGGAAGCAACATTGAAAGTTCACTGGGATTTATCAGAACTTGCAGCGCTTCTCTGATTGAAGGACGCACCTGTGGATCCGGATGTGAGCAGGAAAGTCCCAAAAACAATGCTCGTTTCATCTGCTCTTCCTCAAAATCTCCACCCAACCTACAATCTACAGCCTCCATAACTCTTCCCAGCCCATAAAGATCCCAGATCCAGTCCACCAAATTTCCCTTTGATAATGGCGGATTTCGCTCCACAACCGGCCTGCCACTTGCCACCTCCAACACAACGACCCCCAAATTGTGAACAACAGATTCTGCAGTGGTCCTTCCTGTGTAACCACACTCGGGTGCCCAGAAGCCAGGCGTCCCTACCATGTTGGTGGTGACAGCAGGAGATGTCTCGTCATGTTCAATGAGTCACGCGAGTCCGAAGTCACCCAAACGGGCATTGAAGTCCCGATCTAGCATAACGTTGTTGGGCTTAACGTCCCGGTGAACAATCCTCTGCTCCCATTCTTCGTGAAGATTCAACAAAGTTGAAGCCAAGCCACATAAGATTCGGTGCCTATGGGTCCATGTCAGGGGGGCCTGATTCAGATGTTTGTCCACTGGCTGTGCGAGGAGGAGCTTGTCGAGGCTCCTATTTGGCATATAGTCATAGACGAGCAGCAGCTTGTCACTCTCATGGCACCCGCGTTGGAGCTGCACCCAGTTCCTGTGGCGAAGTCGACCTATGGTACTGATCTCCAACATGAATTCCCTTTCTCCCTGTCTCGACACTGCGGAGATTCTCTTCACCGCGACAAGTGTCGCAACTTCGTCTCGACCTTCAAGAGTTCCCTTGTAAACGCTCCCAAAGCCGCCAGTTCCGAGCAGTTCCGTCTCGCTAAATTTCTTTGTCGCCCCACACAATCGTTCGTAGGAGAACCCATGAGGGCCATATGGTGAGCTTGCAGAGTGACCCTGCATAATCGCTAGATTTCTGCTTAGCCCCTGGTTTGAGATCGATCTGGTGCCTCTTCATAGTTCTAGCGACGAACCATGTTGACAATCCTGACAGCGCGAGCCCAACGGTTATAGAGCTGACAAGGAGGCTAACCTTGAGTCCCCTGCTTATCGAATCTTGCTTCGAAGTCTGTTCTGGGTGCATATTCAAAGATGATTTGGGCAGGCTAACGGAACTGAAATTCCAGCCCAAAATATGCTAAATATCGAAAGAATTCCCCGGCAGTGTAGCCGAGAATCCATGCAATGCAGAGTATTGAAGAAAATGATGAGAAGAAAGTGAGAACACGCTCTCTGAGATGCTTAATACTAATCAGTGCTTGCCAAAAGCTAGGGAATAGTGCTTGCCAAAAGCCAGGGAAGAAGAAGAAGAAGAACAGGCAGGGAAAAAGCATTAAAAAATCTTCAAGAGTGACATAAAAGAATAGGAAAAATCAGTAAGGCAACTCAACCGATATTTGGAAAAAGCATTCACACTTCAAATCAACGGTTGAAAGTGTCTCACCTGATCCAACAGAGTAGCGTAAAAGTGTTGACCGATTGTTGATGCATAGGAAGGCCTATCGGCCTAATTATGTCCACGACTTGTCCAATCACCTCGGTTCATATGTCTACCATTGTCGGCGGTTTTCGGGTACAAACAATGGAGTTGTCGGTGGTTACACAAGGCCAAGTCGCGACCTTCCCTTTTTTGTTCATATGAATGTACACCATATTAATTGTTAGTGTTCCGAAGGTTATGAGTTCAAATGCCATCACGTGCAATCATTTCAACATAAATTTTACCACTTGCTCATGGCCACGTTGGCCCATATAGTAGGGCCATGTGGTGACCATTCATTGGCCCATGTGTCATGCATCCAATGGGCTATATGGTAGGCATTACACCTGCCAAATGTCAGTGTTTTATTTCACCGTGTGGCAATTCCTAGACGTGCCGCTTGCCAACTCTTAGACATGCCACGTGTCGCTTGGCCTTGGCTTTGACTTTGACTTTTTGCCCATTGTCACAAAACTTCAAACTCCAATAACTTTTATATACGAAGTCAGATTGATGTGATTCAAATTGTGTTGGAATCATCTTATGAAGCTCTACATAATATCACTAATCTTGCTTGAATCCAAATACTTTGAATACTAGGCCTTCTTCAATCCTCTTGAATCAATCCTCCCCACTATGAGGTTTTTGGACCTCCAAAAGGTTCTTATATGGATATTAAGTGTGGGATCTTCCACCCCACTTTTCCAGTGTATGTCCACCCTTTTCTGTGCAACAGGCTCATAAAAAAATTTGTACAATAATTATGACAACTAAAAGCATATTGTTAGCCATCTGCAATTTCCCACATCCTCCTGCATGTGTTACTTCAACCACTGTCCATGTAATACACATAAGCAACCTTGACAAATACAAAGATGCTAATAATAATGAACTAACATGTTTGATCCTTTTGACACATTCCCACAACAAATTTCCATGCTCTAGAACACCTGCATTGTCCACCTTTTCAAATATGAGCAAAAAGGTCTTGCGCGCATTAATGAGCCTCTTCAACTGCCCTGTGGTCACCAGTGAAGAATCATCCTTCATTTGATGAGCTTGGACGATATACTCTATAAAGTTCTTGAAAAAGTCATATATGTTTGCCTTCCTGTAGTAGATATCCTTCATGTTGAACAAATAAGGACTTCCAAGCACAATTCCACAATTATCCAATAGAACCACATCTAGTTCAACTTCATTCATAAATTTAGATGTAATAACACACCTCAGCTTACACTTTTTAGTCACCTACAGCTTGGTGTCATTACATACCCATCCAAGTGGATAAGGTTTAGGATGTGGTGTTGTTTCCAAATTCAACTTCTTAATAAATACCTTGGATATCATATTAGCTTGAGATCCAATGTCAAACTAAGTATCTAATTGTGCATGCTTACTTAGCACCTTGATGTGAAAGAGTTCATTCATCTTCCTTGTCAAAATTGAACATGAAGTAGAAGAACTAGAACCAACACGTGAAGACAATATACCTTTCAAACCCATAGTTGTGATTTGTGCCTCATTGCGGTCTGATCCCAAAGCTTGTTTGACTATTACTACCACCTTTTGCTTACCCTTCCTATCTCAGAACCACTTAGGCCTCAATTATGACAATGATTGCCATTGTGTTCCTCTTTCTTTCAATGGAAACAAGAAAGTTTCTCATCACTCTTCTTGACATAAGTTGTTCTCTTTGGCTTCTCTTTTCCTTTGCCTTTGTCTTCTTTCAACAAATGTCTTCCACAAAGACTCCACCACCTTGTTTACCTGCTTCAATATAGGTCCCTAGTACACAGACCTCATCCAAGTTAGATGGCTTCAACAAGAAAATAGTACTGCAGATATACCCGTGCAAGCTACTAATATACTTCAAAAGAGTCTTTGTGTATTAAATGGAATATTTAATGCCAATGCCTTTTTCCTAAACTCCTTTGTAAATTTTTTCACACTTTGGTCTTTATGTTGTCGCATAGCTTGCCATTCTATTATTTAATTTTGGTCATGTGCCAAAGGATATAATTGCTTTTTCAATACCAATGTAAATTCAAATCATGAGGAAATAATTTTACCTTCCTGATGTCTAGTCTCCCACCATATTAATGCAACACCTTCCAATCGAAGAGAGGGTAATTGAATTTTTACCTCATCATCAATGATTTGCTGCACATAGTAAGAGACTTCCATCTGGTGAATTCAATTGTCAATATTTTCAACATTAAGCTCTCCATCATAAACTGGAAAGAAATATTTAATATCTAACTTTAATAATGGCTTCTTTGATGCAAATTTTCCATGACGAGATGGAGAAGGAAAACGTGGAGGACTTGAAGGAGGAGAAGCCTTTTTCGAATCACCATCATTTCATTCGTCTTTAACTTCTTTCTTCAATGATCTTCCCTCTTTAAACTCCTTCCATTCTTGATACATTTTGTCAACCATGGCCTTCATCACCATGAAAGCTTCACGAACCTCTTTCTCGGATGTGAAAAGAATCTCTTCTCCCTCGTAGGACAACATTTTTCTTCTTATAATGAAGCTTCTCAATCCAAATTTTGGATTGCCTTCAATAAGTATTCCTTCACCTTGCTTCAATTTGCTCCTAGTTATCATGCACAATCACAAACCATCATCAAACTTGCTTTGTTACCACTTGATCTGAACTTAATCCAGGATCTTTTAAAGTGACTTGGCTTGTAAAAAATGTTCAAGTGTGAATGATAAAACTGAAGCCAACGTTTAACTCAAATCAAGCATGAAATACTTTAAAGAAGTTGCAATTTAAACAAAATGTAAAATATCGAGACAAGAAAAAAAATCGACACAAAACCAATTGATAATGGACTTCGTAGAGTGTGGACTACGTCTCTAGGTTTTGCATCCAAGGGCGTAGCCTCTTTATTATTCTCCCCAAAATTGCAATTACAAAAGCCAAAGTTCCTCCAAAGGCCTACTACAAAACTAAACTCTTTGCTACCAAAAATGGCCTCAAAAATGCCACCAAAACCCTCGTTTGGTTGGTACAAAAACAAGCTCTCAAAACTTTACTTAGACAAAAGTATACATAATCCAAAAATATCGCTTACAAACTCTCGGCCATAAACTTCACAACCCAAACTCTTAGGGTTCAATGGCCAAAATCCAATAATTTATATAACATTAACCTATTATAAAAATAGTGTGTATTTATGGTTATTGTTGATGATGATGATGATGATGATGATGGTTAACATCCACTGAGACCAAATTGGTCTATCGGACCTATAATTTCTTAATTTCTAATTGTTTGGCTCCTTGTCTTTCTTGGCGAGATTGGTGATGTAGCTTTCTTTTTCTTCTCTACGGTCTTCCAACTTTCTTTATCTTGCATCTCCTTCATCTCTTCTGGTTCTTGGGAACATTGGTGTCTTAGCTTCACGATCTATTGTGTTCGTCCTTTTGGAGATAGTCGGAGAAGAAGTTTGGTCTAGGAGATCTGCTTTGCTGTTAAATGAAGATTTATTTTGCGCATTATTCGAAACCTCATAATTGTCGATGCTTGAGGGGTTGTTGAGTTCACCTTTTTGTTGTTGGGCGGGGCTTTCCCCCTACTTGTCTTGAGAGTTGTTTCTATCTTGCCTGATTTCTTGTAATTCAGAGTTTTCTCGAGAGTATTCTTCTTGGATGACAGTGTAGTGTTCTTTTTGTGCTCCTTCCCACCATGTAGATCTGTGTGTTTTTCTAGCAGAATTTTTCTGGGAGGCTTTTGGGCAATTTTTGGCTAGGTGGCCTGTCTCAAAGCAAGATCGACATCTGAAGAGGACACTTTCATAATCGAGTTTCTGGTTCCACACATAGTCTTTACTTGTTAGGTGTATTTCAGCTGGGAATCCAGCACTGAAGTCCATTTCCACACAGATGCGTGCATACGTGGTTCTGGCATATTCCTCTGTTTCTGGGCACCTGTAGTAAAATTTCCCAATTGCATTTCCAATGGCTTCTAGCGAAGATAAATTCCAGAGATGCAAGGGTAGGTTTGGCAATCTCACCCAAACTGGTGCTGAGGTTATGACTGTTGTTGAGGGATCGAATGATGGGTTCCATGGCCTCATGAATAGGCCTGATTTATCCCAAAACCAAGGGCCGGAATCTAGAATACATTATTTGCTTTCACGGTTTTCAAAATCTACTATAAAGAAACCCCTAGCACAGGGGTAGATATTAATTGCATCAGGAATTAGAGGCTTCCATACCTCCGAGATCCAACTGTGGAGAGCTGTCAGCCGCGGCCAAAAACCATTGAATTGGCATATTAGGGCACTTTCAGAGAACTTCAAAGCCTCATCGAGTGAAGCCTGGACCACCTGGACAGTGGGAGCTGGGGCTTCACTGACGATATGGGTAGGAGCTTACCCCCTAGAGGCGGACGGGGAGCCAGTAGCTATTTTCGAGAACCTGGGAGCCATCTAGAGAATGTTCTCCTTAGCATACGATGGAAGTCAGACCGGGAATGTATATTAAATGTGCCGCAAATTCGCAGATCATATCATGGCAGATCTGAAAGCCGCAGACCACCAGCAGAACACCTTAGCAAGTGAGGGAAGCAAGACCTAGAATGTATATTAAATGTGCCGCAGAGCTGCAGATCATATCATGGCAGATCTGAAAGCCGTAGATCACTACAGATCACCGCATATCTTTGAAGAGAGCACGTAATATAATATCCACCGATGGAGGATGTCCAGAATGGAATGAAAGCCGTAGATCACCATAGATCACCGCAGATCTGAAAGCCGCAGATCACCGCATCAAAAATCTTCACCGCAGATCTGAAAGTCCCAACTCTGAAAACCGCAGATCACCGCATGAAAGCTGCAGATCACTGCATGAAAGCCGTAGAAAGCAATATGGATTCTTGAGCATGAAGGGAGCAGGAAGTCGAACTCCACCGCAGCCTAAAATTGACCACATATAATAGTTATATGGTCGTGGAATAAACGCTAAGCAAAGTCCACGATAGATATTGACTGTTGAATTTTGACTCTCCCGTAGAAATTAATCAGATCCTCACAGTTTTCGAGTTCAGCACCTTAACAGAATCGATTCGCCAGAACCTCCGAGATCCAGAACGTCCGCGGGTTAAGAACCTTCGTGTATGCCACAATCCCTACGGAAAACCCTAATTTCGTAGAGTCGAAGTTACCATTGAGCCCATATGTATGTTATGCTCAGATATAATGAATGTTAGTGGAGAGTCGAGCCAGATCATCGCAGATCACCGCAGATCTGAAAGAACAATGTATTCGGGGATCATCGCAGATTGTTTTAATAACCCAACCATATATTACGATCGATGCCTATATAAAAAAAAGTTAAAACCTATATGTTATAATTTAGCTATATGTTATATTAAAACCTATATATATATAAACTTTGTTATAATTGTGTATACCATAACTTGACGAAGATTATAACGACCATACTATATATATGGCATGCCGACCAGCATATATAATATAACCACTAGCCATAATATGGGACTTGGTATACGTCATTGTTCATGGGATATAATAATGAAATGATATTTTAAGGTCTATGAGACTAAAAATAGTCTATGAGACCATTAGTTCCCTGTTTTTCACTTTTTGCAATTCAATCCTTCCTCGATTCAAATTGATAATGAGCTAACCCAACCTTCCAACAATCCCCTCGCTAAAAAGACAATGCCAAGAAACTGATGCTAACATGTTCTCATAACTTTATCTGATGTCTTTGAATGCATCACATTCCAAAATGAAATGTTTTTTCCGATTCCACAGCCCCAGACGTGCAAAATGTACACACCTGTTCTTCACAAGCTTCTTTAGGCCTTTTCCACCGTCCTGTTTCACATCGAAGTTGATGTGAGTTGGTCCTTAATTGAGCAATAAGAACCTTTTCCCTCCACAAAATGCTAGCTCCAATGAACTCTTTTTGTTGTAGATCACATGTAGGGTTGAATTTGTCAATGTAATATTTCTTCTTTCTACCCAACTCTTATCCCCATACCTTTTCACAAAACTTCTCCATAACAAAATCCTTTAGCTCCTTGCTATTTGTGGGACAGTCATTGAGATAGATATTCCATTTTCAAATCCATGTGTAGGTTTGTTTCATCCATGTTTTCTTTCTTTCACTCATGCCTTCATTGAATATAACATTAGGCCATCTACCTACTCTCATTTGTTCAATTCTTTTTAGATATCTTATGAGCCGCACCATAGCAATTGTTTCAATGGAAGTTGCTCATGATCAAGCATTTTTGGATTTTCTCAATTTGTTTCCATTTTGAGACGGGAGTGTTGCTAGCCCACAATTCACACCCATATAGCATCACTGGACAAACTAGGAGTCCAAAAAGCACTTTAATCATTTTCCAATCCCATAAATCTGCCTCTCTACATATGTTTTGAAGAGAATATAATGCTTTCCACCCTCCTAAGGTTCTCTTCTTTCTGCAGTCCTCCGAATTCAGTTTGTTGTTGAAATCAATCCCAAGGTACTTCTACTCATTTACTTCTTCAAGAATGTTGTCTTCAAAGAAGAAAGTATGTTGGCTCTGCTTAAATCATTATTTTGGTCTTGCATCCCCACTGCTCTACAAAAATGCTCAAGGGCATATAAGTGCATTTTCAATCCATGGGTTGATTTAGAAATCAATACAATATCATCAACATATAAAAGAAGCTTTATCACAAACTCCCCCAACCAAACACCATCTCCACCTTGCATATTTAGCCACTCTTCCAATTTATCAATATATAGACCAAAAAGAGTGGGGGATAGAGGGCAACCTTGCTTGACTCCAATGTCACTTCTAAGCTTTCTAAAATACTTGCTGAGGTTCTAATTTTGACTTTCGCTTCTTCATAAAGTCCATGGACAGTGGCTCTGTAATGCACAGGAATTTCAAGTTCTTCCTTTCTACACCACAACTTATCCCTAGGGACTGTGTCAAATGATTTTTTGAAGTCAACAAAGTAGCAAAATACTTCTTCTTTGTCCTCCCAAACCTTTTCAACAATGTGTCTCAAGGTGATGCCATGATCCAGTGTAGAATGTTTTAGCCTAAAACCCGCTTGTCCTCTTGCCCTCTTTTCTTTTACTTTTGCCCACTTGCTAATTTTGTCTTCTACCATGCTTCTGAAAATATTTGCAAACAAAGGATTGATCATAATTGTTCTATAGTTGGATGGATTATTAATGTCTCCACTTTTAAAAAGGGGTATTGATAGGCTAGTTGTCCAGTCTCTTGGGAATCCTTGTTGAATTATGTTGCTGAATATTTCCATGATGTGGGGTGCAAGAGCGTTCATTCCCCATTTTAGATACTTTGCTTGAAGTTCAACCAAGTCCTTTGCCTTTCCTGTTTTCAGCTTCTTAATTCCATTCTCCACCTCCTGTAATGTTAAAAGCTTTGAATTTGTGTTGATCTTGGGGGGGACTCTGCCTCAATTTCTTTCTCATAGAGTTGCCTTGCATATTCAAACCATTGATTGCCTGTAATATTATTTTCAATTTGCTTCTTCCTTGGTTGCAGTTCTTGCCAGAAAAGCTTTGGATTATTCTTGCTTCAATATATTAACTCTTCTCTCCTTGTTTGCATGAACTCATCTTTTTTCTTTTTTAGTATATGCTTATATAACTTTACAGTCATCTTCTCCTTTCTTGCCTTTTTCAAGGTTCTCCTTTCCATTTTGCATTCCTCATCAAACCAAGCATTTACAGGAAAACAATTTGTTTCTGATTTCCTATTTTTTGCTCTTTTGGACTTCTCAAGTGTCCTTTGAATCATATTTGTTAACTCATGATTGTTGAAGCATTTGAAACCAAATTTCTCCTTCCAAATTAATCTCTATAACATTGTCCTGAAGATAGTACCATTTTCTTGTGTTAGAATAATTTTTCCACTTGATAATGATTGTCGAGAGCATTGGGTTTTCCTCCTATGTTGCCTTTCTTCTAACCATGATAACCTTATATAAATTGGGTTATGGTCTAATTTTAAGTCCCAAATATGCTCTCCATTACTAACTTCGTCTATATTTTCTATTAAGCTTTGTGAACACATCACATAGTCAACGACACTTGCCCCATTATATGTGTTTCAAATGAAGTTCCCATACCTTTTCCATCTATCTACACCATTGCAAATAATTAAGTTGAAAGCCCCACACAGTGTAAGCAGCTCCACTCCAAAATGATTGCTAACTTTGTCATCTTTTGAACATCTCACCCATTGGGGATTCTCCTTTTCAGTGAGCCAAATAGGATTGTTATCCTCTTTGCAACAAATAATGCTAGCTTGATTATTTGTTGTTCTAGCATTGAAATCTCCCACTAAAATAACTTCTCCCTGTTGAGAGTACACAAAAATATCTTGTTTTAAAGATGCATATGGATCTTTGTTGTCAAGCCCCTTATTTTTGTAAGTTTTTGAGACTTGAGGGGCCCAATAGCATGTTGTAATTCTTATGTGATTCTCATTCTCTAATATTTTCAACCATAAATATTGTTTATTTTCATCTTCCTTAATTAAATGAATGTGACAGCCTTCTTTATATTTCACTAAAACTAGTATTCCCCCATACACTTTGCCATTTTATGCTACCTTGTTCCAAACTGCCAACTTCAAATAACCATCAAACAAAGGAGTTTTGCAACCATCATGCTCATGAGTTTCCATGAGACAAATTATGTCTCTACCTTCTGCAATAGGCCCTAACCCAAGTCCCCTCCTCCAAGGCTAACCTCTACAATTCCACTAAACTAAACTTAGGTAGACCTGGGTAGGATTTGATTGCTACACAGTTTAGCACATAAGACTCAAATTTGAGTCTTCACCCCTCTTTGTCCATGTTGCTCTTGTTGTTTTCGTCTCTATTATTGAATTCTTTTTTTTTCTTTATTGTCAGCTTGCTTCCCTGATTTGTCTGGAGGCCCAAAAACTGCAATAATGGCTTTCCCATTGTACAACCATGCCCTTTTCCCTTCATTTCTTGTTGTTCTAATTTTATATACTTCATCCCTTCTCTCCTCTTGGTGTTTTTGGTTAAATCTTCATCGAGGAAGAAGTATGAGCCTTTCAAGAGTTTCTTTTTGCCCAAAATTTGTTGTTTATCTTATACGCTTCCCATGGTGACTTTTATGGGTCAAGGCCTCTCTTCACATATCCTCCCAACCCTTCTTGCTTGGCAAATTTTCCCTTTCCAATGTAGTTTCTCTTTCAGAAAGCCTCTTGTCAAATTGAGAGTACTTTCATTCTTCCCATAATCTCTTATTCCCCTAATAATAAAGTTTTGTTCATGTCCTATCTTTCTTTGTGTTCTTTTTCCTATGCTCTATGAGCACTTACATCTTCTTCTTCTTCCTCTGTCCTTATGTAACCATTAGCATCTTCATCTCTAGCTTTGATTTCTTTTGGACTATCTTTCCCACTGTTCATTTTTGCTTTCTCTTTGGAAATTGTTGACACCTAATCCTCAGTGATTGGGTAACTGAATGTGAACAGTCATCGAGAAGATGAACTGAACAATCACATTCTTGTATATATTAGATAGCTGGTTAAACGAATAAATGCATTAGTTTTCTGGAGTTACTCCTGGCCTGACATGGTATCAGAGCACAGGTCCCAGGTTCTATTTTTAACCTTGTAACTCCTGCCTGCCTTCTGCTCCTTTGTCCCACACCTGAAGCTGCATACCTGAATGAAACGCACGCTACCTAAAGACTCTTTTTCTGAAGACTACCAGTATAATCGCTGGCTCAATTGGAGGAGTTGCGCTGATAGCAGTAGCGCCAGTGCTGCTCATAATGTACTCTGCAAATTCTGTTGAAGCCTGACATGGTTCCGTTGCATTGCCTGGTATCAATGAGAACCTGCAATGAGAAACTCTTCGTTTTTTTCGTTCGACACACCTGAAGGTAACGTATGAGAACCTGCGTATGAGAACCTGCAATGAGAATTGCGGTATGGTACCAATGAGAATTGCCTGGTATCAGAGGACCTTCGTTTTCTGTTGTTGATTGTGTAAGTAGGACTTCTCACAATAGTCTGCTGCAAAATACAGCTGTGGTTTTAAATTTTTAGTTCCTGCAAAGCACCGAGGAAATTCCTGCTGCGTCGCATAGAGAATTCATCGAATGTCATGCCTCCTCCTATTGATGCCCGCTCCTGTCATTCAAACTACTCCGACCTCCCTCCACTTCGCTGTGCATTTCAAATCATAGATTGTTGTAGCATGTACAATCTGATACCTGCGTTGTGGTTTTGAGTTGAATACAATCCGATACTCTTTTACAACGTCTTAATTTTTATTCTCCTCAGATTATAGTTTAATTTTTACCAGCTAACGCCTTTGCTCTCAATACCTTTACTCTACGCAACGGAGTCACGGGTATAAGAGCCATCGGTTGGAAGAATTACTTCCCTGTCCGAGCTCTCCAAACTTTTTGAACCGACCGCTTTTTGGAGTGTTAAAGCAGCGTATTGGAGCCTTGAATAGTCGTTGAAGCGTTGAATAGTGAGTTTGAAGCCAGTGTTTGAAGCCAGTGTTTGAAGCGTTGTGATTTATAGCTTTAAGAACTTGTACAAGGCGTTGTGAAGTCTATTGGACGCATTATACTGCGTGTTTTCCAGAAATATGAGTTGATTGAATCTAGCTCATCCCAGATTGTTTCAAATCCCTAGTGATTGCGCCTGTCAGAGAGAAATAATTGCTTTTTGGAAAACTTTAATTTATACATTGAGGATAAATTTTTTGCCTTCCTTTCTAGCAGCAATATATATATTACAGTGGCAGCAAGTGCTCAAACATTTTTTGCAGAGATGTATATATATGGTGATATATGTATGATCAATAATGGCGTAGCAGAATTTTGAATGATTTTTTTTTTCCATATCAAAATCATTTTTTAAAGCAGCGGAAGTTTTTTAAGAGCAAATTTTTTTTCGACATCAGAAGCATTAATATATCAGCAAAAGTTTTTTTATATCAGCAGAAGTAACCTTTTACAGAATGCATTCAATCATCTCTATGATAGGAATAGTTCTCACTGGCAAGGAGAACTATCATGACTGGTCCCGGATGGTACAACACACCCTCATTTTCAATGAGCTGTGGAAAGGAGTGTGTGTCGGAGAAGGAGACAGTGACCCAGAAAAGCCTACATCAGACAAAGAGATCGCCATCTGGGAAAACAAGAACAGCAAAGCGTATGCATTAATAGCAACGTCTGTAAATAAGGAGGTGGGTCGTCACATTTCAACATGTTCAACTGCCTTTGAAGCTTTACAAAAGCTGAAAGAGCTCTATGACTCACATTCTGCACTTGAAGTCGTCCAACTTATGATTAAACTCTTCACTCTTGAACTGCAAAATAATGACCCTCTTGCTCTTGCATCTGAAAAAAAATCTATAGTGCATGATATCAAATCCACTAAAGTTGAGCTAGATATATCTCTTATTGCTTTTCTCAAGGCATTGTATCCTACATACTCCAATTATCTTGAGTCTTTGCAAGCAAATGGAAATCTCAAGAATATAACCTTTGACTCTCTTGTGAAAAAGTTTGCTGAAAGAGAAAAAGCCTTTGGAAAGAAGACAGTCCCTGAATCTTCTGAAGAGACTGTATGCCTGGCTAATAAAGAAAAAAATCCTGCTCAAGATTCTATAAGAGGAAGAGGTGGACGAAGAGGAAGAGGAATATACTTCAGAGGCAGGGGGGGCAGACATTCTCAAGGAGAAAAGGCAGATTTACATTGTATTCACTGCAAAAGAAATGGATCACATGATGCC